>QLON01000759.1:0-66665 GCA_003313675.1 Termitomyces heimii
GTAGCCGTAGCGTCACAGGAATAGTTGCCAATGAAGACCCACGCGATCAACGATGCGATGAATTGGCCTATAGCCCACCATATAGAAAGAAGAGTCAACGTCCACTGGAAAAATTAGATGTAGTCCTTTAGAAATGTTCAAACTATACTGACTTGATACTTTTGAGGTATGTGTTCGAGGTATAGAGCACCTGTCAAATCAGGTGAACAAATACCGAGCTGCAAGAAAGACAGATGTATACTACCATCTACAGGCAAACTTGCGACACATAAGTTGCAAATTGAATGACGAAAGGATTGAAATTGCGTACTTTCCACCAAGACCGAAACCAAGACACGCTTCCAGAGTTGCAAAGGCGACAAAATCAGCGGCACCACCAGCTGCGATACCAGAAACACCAGCCAGGAAAAGTGTAATCTGAGAATATTTCAGAATAGAAGAGAACCAAAGATCATGCCTAACATTAAAAGACAGCTTTCTTCCGATCAGGTCCGCCATAATACCCCATGTCATCGCACCAAGAATTAACCCAACATAGAGCGCGAATGTTGTATATTCCACACGTGAGGGATGCAGCTCCCGCTGCACCTGTCCTAATACAGTTGCGACACCTTGAAGCCAGATATCTGAAGAACACTTGGCGATGAGAAAATTGCAACCGCCGACACAATGCACCGTGGCTGTCGAACTCACTGTCTGCCATCCACCCAAACCCGGTCAAGGCAAAAAGCTGCCACTGATACCTCCCATATCCTATCCTTCGTGACGATAAAACAGTACATTAGTAGCTGGTGCTCGGTGATGAGAAAGAAGTTTGGCTTACTCTTCCTGCATGCATTTGTTGACTGTGTACAAGGCAAATTCAAACGATGATTCTCGTTCACACAGTTCACACAGAACGTAACATACTAAGACGACATTTAAGGCCATATGCACGGCTATAGCCTTCATTCGAGTAGGTTGACCTATCTGTTCGGGATCCTAAGTCTGCGGCATATTCAAAGGTCTTCTCGTCGTCCGACTGTTGAGAGTTCATTGTGGTGGCAAGTAAAAGATAACAGTATGGGGGAAGCTTGAGATCCAGAGCTTTTTAGCATATTCGTGTGGAATATAGTCATCTGATCTGGTACATTGAGTAGCGAGGAAATTAGACAGCTCCACACTCCGCAACGAGGCAATAACGGCACGGCGCAATCGAAGGTTGCAGCCAGACTCTAAACTCGATTTGTCGATGACATCCCGACCGGAGGGTTGTTTTATAAGATTGAAAATGAAATGTTGCAGGCCTGTAATGTATAACCCTGTCAGATTTTGGGGTTGCAAAAGGGACAGATGTTCCAGCTGTTTAAATATCGATAGGCAGGTTCCCAATTTCAATTTTGATGTTTGTCCCGACCTGGAACAAATATTGCTGTATTTACAATTTTGGGTTTAGGAATCTAGACTTGATCATGGCCGACCACTACCCCCTCCGTCTGGATGGCTGCCATGCCTCAGGATCGCTTGAATGCCGATCTTCAAAACATGCCACAGTAAACATATTCGCTCGTTTCTTTAACTTCCTGATTTGTATGCACCATCGCCGTTTTGTGTATGTGTCCCTCAGCCTCTTGCTCCATCTGTGATCAAAATGTTCCAAAGTCAAGAAATCCAAATTTTGTAAATCACAAAACTTCACTAAGAACAGTATAATCTTCTCTGTCATAGCAATAAAAATTCAATAACTTTTTTGGAGTAGCGAGGTGAGGTGGCTAGCGCCCTTGGCGCCTACCCCACACCCGTTGGGCTGAGCACCTTGGATTATACCAGATTCAGTAACGTCAACATCCTCATTCTCCGCAAGGGAAATGCTCTTTGAACGCTTTGTGTGGGACTACCTACCTACTAAACCCGCTCCAGGACCCTTCCAGGGTCTCGGCGTATCCCTTTCACCCTAGTTTCTCCCGATAACAACTTAGCCTGAGCTATTCAAAATAGCCTTTGAGCTCTCGAGCAATCTTTGATTTCTTCCTACATCACGGCTGCATAAACCTCCATTCTCATCTCGGAATCAAAGTCCTCGCCTGGTATATTCAATCGTTATTTTCAAAGAATTATACTATAAACAGGTGTTTTGAGATGTTATCTTGGGAATGACAAATGTCAGGTTCTCGCCCTTGATGTATATATATATAAACCATGAGCTCAACACATGCAATATATGCCTAAAAAAAGACAGCTGTATTCATGATGCAAGATTTCTTATCAGTCTCGTGTCTGAAAAATTTTCCAGTCAGAGCCAGGTAACGCTTATCACTATCAAGGAGTTCCAGTCAAACTGATGGGAGCATTTTCCGGTACTGGTCCGATTATATAACCAATCTCTATATTAAATATAGAATTAAATATAGAGGAAGTTCTACCAGTAACACTTTCCTGCCAACCGCCTCTTGTGATCTTGCAACACCGCTATCTCCTTACCAGCTCACCCTCCTGGCACACAACTTGTGACATTCTTCAGTCCTTCTAGATTCTTCTCTCTTTGAAAAGCAATGTTGAATATATCAACGATAAAACGTCAGTCTCTCGTGGGTAAGTTGCTTCCAGAAACTTGATTTCATATCCCCTCACTTCTCTCTGGTATCTAGCCATGATGGTCGACTTGGTGTACAGAAATTTGCTCAAGTTATTTCCTGCACGCTTACTTTCTTTCCAGACTCTATGGAATTACGTGTTCGCAAACGGTGTATTACTTCCGCATATACAATAGCGATCATTGGTCATTGAAAGGCTTGGTGAGGCCTATTACTGCATTGCTCTATTGTGCTTGATGTACTCAGAATCACGTCCACAGGTTTCAGTGCTTTTGTGCGTACTAGATGGTGTTATTTCTTCTCTAAGGTTTGAATTCACATGGTCATATCAGCATCTTGGAGGGAGCACATGTTGCTGTCCAAGTAGAAGCATTGCATCACGACTATATCCTGTGCAAGTTACCTGAAAAGACACCAGATGTTGTGAATGTCCCTATGTCAGTCCGATGCCTTTAAATAGATGTAACTGTATTGAGATCTCACTTCTAGAGGAGCTACGGTATGTGTTCTGTTGCACACCATTCATTTGAGCCTTGAATGCGGATGTTGGCATAATTGGCAGATTGCTATGGTGCTTACAGTACGTAATTATCCTCTTTCATAGCTTTTGTTTGATTCCAAGTGATAATAAAGCTGATCATTGCATCAATGGTTCAATAGTAGGCTTATTACATCAATGCAATTATCTAATCTATTCTCATGGAAATTTGGCAGCTTCTTTGCATGGAGAGTTTATCGCAGTGAGTACAATGTACTATATCTGTGGTGTTACCTGTTTTATCGAATTATCCATAGTCAGCAACAGGCATCCATGGCAAAAACCATTTGTTGCTTTCATTGTATGGGTTACTTTGCTATGTTTCATGATCTCACCATTAGTCATTCTTCTTAGGTTCTCACATCTCTTGCGCAGTTTTGTGAGTTACAGTAATGCTTCCCATACAATCACTAATGTTTGCTCAGGTACTGGAGAAAGTAATGTCAATTCTTGTTATTTTTACTTTTTCTGCTTCAATGTCAACTAAATGGTTGAGTCATTACTAGTTGTTGCTGGTTTGCTTATTGCAGCATATCGTTCCACTGGCCAAACCCCATCTTCTATTATGAATACACCATTCGCACGTGTAGGAACATTGACTGCATGAAACAGCATATGTTTTTACTTATGCTTATGTTGGATACAGGGTGCATATTCAGCCAATTTGGCTCTGACTATTATTTGTGATTTGTCAATTAGTGCATCCCTTGTTTACTTCTTAAAAGAGCTATGTCCTGAAATAAAAAAGTAAGCTCTCATCTTCTAATATTCTGCCCAGAAAAGCTACTTATAATGGGGTCTCAGGTCCCAAAATGTAGTTACCTACCTGGTTTTTTTCAGGTGAGACATCTTCAGCTAATGGACTCAGTTATACCCATTAGTAATTCAACAGCATGGGTATTGGAGTGATGACAAGCATTATTGCTGCTTGTACACTTTTGACTGTAAGTACACTAGATGAATGTTTATTCATTGATTCATGAAGGCATTGATTCTAGTATTATCTTGGTCAAAAGACTTCTACTGCTTTACTCTACTTCTGTAGGTTTGTTTAACAATCCATAGTATATTCATGCTGATGGTACTAACAATAAGTTTTTCTCATGGTTAATGGAAAATGTCTGTCTTTTGCACTTTGAACTTTTTCATTTTACTCATTTATGTTGTTCTAGTCTATGTGAACTCAATGCTTGTGAGTACAAAACTTTGCTTAGCTGTAATTCTTTGCCACATCATGTGTAATTTTCTGCAGGTAACGTATGTTTATTTAAACTTCTTTGAGGAGCCTTCCATTTTCAATAACATACATGCAGGCTGAATTCTCGTACCAAAGTTCGAAAAATGCTTGTACACACTCATGCTGGAGAGATAATTCCTCTTGCAGAGAATGTCTCAAATGGATTGTTAGTACTCTTCTCTAGTCATATTTGCTCTACTCATAAATCTTCCTTTATTTATAAAGAAAGAATTCCAAGAAAGAATGAATTACTGTAGCAATAAATTTGTTACCTATATATGGTTAATTTCAGCCCATTTAAAATCAGCTTGCTGGATCAAGGTAATGCTCAATTATAAAGATAGATTTTGAGGTCTACTTTTTTTAAAAGTATATGACAATAATTTCAACTATTTAAATTCTTGTACCCCCATGTATGCAGAAAATAAATGAGTTGGTTATTTCCAATGCCATTTAGACTACAGTTTTCTGTAGTGTCCATTGATTGAGGCTCCTGTGAGTTGTAACAATGGTGCTATGAGAATCCATTAAAGTGGGTGAAGAAAAGTGAAGAAGGGTGGAGAAGGGTGAGGAGGAGGTGAAGCTATGAGGCTGCTACTTCAGGCTAAGCTGATTGTAATAACTGTAACAGTGTTAAGAGTTTGTAATGCCTTAGTACACAAAATAAACTATGTCCAAAGCATGGACTTCTATATACAGACAATAAGACAAGAACAAAACTGCTTAGTTAATTGCTAAACAGTGTGAAAATACAATATTTACATGTGCATTATGCATACAAGAAAAAATAAGCAATATAAAAATATAAAATAAAGTGCATTAGTGTTATTGTTGTTACACATCTCCTCTTTGGACTAATTATTGGTTATTGAACCAACTGTTGGCATAGAAGCAATGGAGTCATTGATTGACTCAACAATGGATTGTGACATTTGATGCCAGCCATCTCACTGAGGAATGGCCAGAGGAACTCCATACTGAGCCAATTTTGCTTGTTGCTCATTGTCTTCCTCTGCATAGATGTGTTGGAAAGGAGATCATGGTACACACACATTTGAGCAAGGTCATGAGGTCAGTGTGTTGCAGACAGAGAAAAAGAGATGGAATAAGAAAAACTATACAGTACTAGAGAGATATGGATTTGAATGGAACAGTTACACCCTGAATTGCTATATCTACTGACTGAGGTGTGTAGACCTTACCTAATCACTATACCATGGAGCTGACATAGATACTTATAGTTACTTGTCCAACATGTACATAAATTAATAATACAGTTGTTTTATCTACTGACTGAGTTGTTTGTCCAACAAGTTATGGGCTTCAAGCTACTTGGATAAATAAACAACTCATTGGAATCAAGAAATATGAACAATTCATCACTATTCCTGCTACTTGCAGAAGAGAGATTTGACAGGTTGAATTGGACCACATTTAAAATGACAATAACTGAGGCAGCCCAAGAATGTGGCCTTCTCAATTATCTGGATGGAAAGATCAAAAATTTAATCACAAAAGCTGAGGAAAGTGAGCACACAGATACCTCTAAAGAGTCACTTATGGCTTAGTAGAAAGCAACAAACCTAACAGCTAATAAATAGCAATAGCAAGATATATATGCTTAAAGCATGATAGTGCTCAATGTGATTAACCCAATCAGTGTGGAAGTTAAACTTGACAATGTTAGAACTAGAACTGGCAGCAATATGTAGACTGTTGTCTACACCTAGATGAGATACACTAGATGAGATACACTGTCAGTGGATAATCCTCAGTGTATATAAACAGAACTATATTTGGGTACCTAGATGAGATACACTGTAAGTGGATAATCTAGGTATGTTAATGTGATTAGTGTGGGTCTATATACATTAGGTGAGTGCAATGTATCCTCAGTGTGTATAAACAGAACTGAGGATACTGATAGCTGTATGTGCCATTATAAGCTCCTATAGACAAAGCAGTTGTGCTTAGATGGTGGCCCTAATAATGGTTTGTGGCCCTAACAATGGTTCATGGTACTCTTCACATTGTCACATCCCAACACTCCTCCTTACCACAAACCATTTACTAGTTCTCCTCCTTGTGTATGGAGCATGATGCCTAAGAGATCCCTAGGATATGGCAAAGGCAGATGAACAAAGATTTTGGGAGAGGCTTTGTGAATATATCTGTGATGTTGTCTTTTATATGAACATACTTAATGGTGATTTCACTAGACTGTTCACATTCTCAAATGAAGTGGTATTTTATATCAAAGTGTTTGACCCTTGTGTGCATGATCAGGTCTTCTGAGAGCATAATGGCAGCCTTGTTATTGCAGAAAAGGGTAGTCAGCTTGAGCAAGAAGTTCCAGCCCAAAGATTTCATTAGCATACAAAGCCAAATACATTCTTGAGTCAATTCATAGGCAGCCATGTATTTGGCCTCGCATGATGAGGTCACAACAGTTCTTTGCTTTCTGATGGACCATAATACTACTCCTATGCCTAGGGACTAGGCATAGCTGCCTGTACTGCACCTTGTGTCCAAATAGCTTGCCCAATCTGCATTGGTGAATCCTCATAGCATGATAAGAGTGCTACCTAGTCCTAGTCTGAGGTCTTTTGTGCCCTTTAGGTAGTGCAGTAGACGAATGCCTGTGTTCCAGTGAGACTTGTCAAAGTTGTCAAAGAATTGTGAAAGTTGTTGTACAGCAAATGCTATGTCTGGCCATGTGGCAATCACAATATATAGGAGGCATCCTATTAAGGACCAGTATAGCAGTTTGCTGATTTTGTCTTTCTCCTCCTAAGATTGGTTGTCTCATTTAGGTTGTCTTAATTTCAGGCCTGGATCCATGGGCAGCAATAGTAGATGGGCATCCTTTTGGCCAAACTGCTGGACCACACACTCAATGAAGGCAGACTGTGACAGGGCTACCATGTAGTTGGATCTGTCCCACTCTACTGACACACTAACAATGTACCGTGGGGTTCCAAGGTCTGATATGGTCCATGCTTTGCGCATCTGGGTCTTGAAGTGTTCATTTTCAGCCTTGGAGCTTGCAATCAATAGGAAGTTGTTGACATGCATGGCAGCAATAGTGGTACCTGTAGACATCTTTCTGTAGTAAATGCATGACTCACATGCAAGGCACATGAATCCCTATGAGATCATCCATTTGTTGAGGGTCTGGTTCCAGATCCTCCCAGCTTGTTTCATTCTGTATAAGCCTCTCATTAGTTTACATACCCAGCCCTCCTTTCCTGGTTCTACAAAGCCTTTGAGTTGTTCCATGTATTAGATTTCATTGTCTGGTAAGATCCCATAGAGGAATGCTGTCTTCACATCTATCTGCATTGCATCACAGCCCTCCATTACCACTATGTGCAGTAATATATGCCACAACTCCATATGCGCCATGGGGAAAGTGGTTTTATTATAATCCCTATCATAAATTTGCTCATAGCCCTTAAAGACTAGGCATATCTTATATCTGACTGGTTTCCCATTTCCATCTCTCTTAATCTTGAAGATGGGGCATCCTTTTCAGACCTTTTGGCCAGAAGAGATGGCTGAGCATAGTATGAGTCAGTAGACATTCATGCTCTTGAGGGATTTTATTTCTTCATAGTACACTTTCTTCCATTGTGACACATCAGGGCTTGATTGAGCTTCTTTCCAGGTCCTGGATTCCTCAGGGTTTATAGGTAGGAGTTCTAGGTTGCCAGCTTGCAATAGTGCTGTGAGTATTTGATTGTGATTAATCTTGGCATTGTCATTAGTGGGTGCAAGGGTTTATGCATTGATCATGATCATGTCATCATCTGTAGGTGCAAGCACTTGATCTGTGGCAGCATGTTGGGATTGTGCCTTCCTAGCCTCTTTGACATGCACTCCACCTTCTCTTATTTTGTTGATTGTCTTCTTGAGCCTGGTCACTGGTCTATCTTTACCCTGCACTGCCTTTTCAGTTGGTTGGCAATTGTGGCTAGATCGGTGAGGAGCAGCTTCTGCAAGGAGGATGTCATAGCCATCATCAGGTTGGTGACTCATATCTGGAGCTACAGAATGGTGATAGGCATTTGGACTCATTTTGCAACTGAGGTTGTTGTTGTCATCTCAAGGTATCAGAGTAGCTGACTTTTCTATGTCTTGAAGAGAAGGGATAGGTGCATCCAGCTGGGGTTCCCTCAAGAGGCTTTGGTGAACCTTGCTTGCAGGCATTTCATGCCATTCAATAAACCTTATATGATAGAATTGGTATACCTTTTTGTTGAGTCTATCCCAGCATCGATATGTCTTTGAGTCTAGACTATACCTGATAAGAATACATTCTATGGATCTGGGCTTCACTTTTGGGTTGTGAGTCTGAGTGAACACAAAAGCATGACATCCAATTTCTCTCATATAGGAGTAACTTAGTTTGCATCCAAACCATAGTTCATATGGCATCTTTCCGTTTAGAGATTTTGTAGGGGTTTTGGCATGTAGGTGAGTGGCGGTAAGGTAGAATTTGTCCCAAAGGTATTTGGGGCATCCAGAGTTGATCCTCATACTTCTGGCTTTCCCCATTAAGGTGTGGTGCATTCGTTCTACTTGACCAATGTGAGCTGATGTGTACAGTGCACTGTGCTCCTTTGCAATGCCTTTAGTCTTTAGCCATTGTTCCATCTCTTTGCTGCATAGCTCTCTGTCAAAGCCTATCCTGTACGTCCTTACTTTTAGCCCTGTCTCACTCTCATAAGAGAGTTTCCAGGCCCTGAGTGTGGCAGATGCTTTGTCTTTTGACTTTAGAGGTAAGGACCATGCCATATTGGTGTAATCATCAACAACATCTAATATATAATGATTACCAGACTTGGATCATATATTAACTGGCCCCATCAGGTCTGCCCATATGATCTCAAGCTTGTGCATTCCTCTCTGCCCTCCTTCTCATACTTTAGGCACAGGTGTTCTAGTTTGTTTACCCTGGATGCAGCTGTCACACTTCAGTGGTGTGGAGGAGTGAGAATATTGCACACCTTTGATTTTGTGATTGTGAGCTAGGTGGAGGATGGCTTGGTAGTTTGCATGTCCAAGATGGCAGTGCCAGGTTTTGATATTTATCCCTTGTTGGGCTGCATACACTTGGTCTCCATGGTTGTTTGACAGATCAATGGAGTATAGCCCCTTTTGTTTGATTAAGGGACCTTGTGCAATGATGTACTGGGAAGTGCGGTCAATAATTCACACTTTGTTGCTGTTAAAGCAGGTGTATGAGTTGTTGTCGACAGATAGTCAGCTGACAGATATAAGGCAGATGGTAGAATTCAGTATATACAGTGCTTTCTTAAGAGTCAGCAGCTGTCCTTCTGAAGTATATAACTGGATGTTTCTGGTTCCATGAGCTAGGATGGTGGAGCCACCAATGCCTTTTATGGCTCTTGGATTGATGGGTTGTATCTCATAGAAGTTGGACTTGCAGTGGGAGATGTGGACAGTTGCCCTAGAGTTTATAAAGAATAGGTAGTTGGCGAGGGCAGAAAGTGCCATTTCTAGTGCCTATGCAGGGGTTGTCATGGAGAACTTGGTCCAGTCCATTATGGTCTCTTCCTCCTCCTTGACAACAGCTATCCAACCCTCCCATTTAGTGTCCAAGGAGTTGGCGGCTGGGACATTGTCTGTAATCAGTCTAGTGAAGCCAGAGGGTGTGGAGGCAGCATTGCCACTGCTCAGAGTTTAAAGTTTACCCAGATCCCCTTCCTCAATAAGATAAACCTTTCCACCCAGTCTTGCAAGTTGAGTATACACCTTTGTTCCAGTTGACCCCTTCTCCTTGGCTCCATAGGTGCCTGTGGCCATGCGTGCAGCATTGCATGCTGCCTGAAAGCCTTTCTTTTCCATTGCCTCACCAGGGTGTGTGCAAAATGGTGCCTCATGTCTACCACAAGGGCAATTATGTGCAGTGCATGTGGCACAACATTTTACTCCCATAGCATGATCATAACCTGGAAGGTTGGGTCTGTTCAAGCAGTAATGGTCTCACATGGTGGTGACTAGTATAGTATTAGTGGTTACACCAGATCCTACTGACTTTAGGGATGATAAGTTCTGCATGGTTTTGAGGAGCTTGTGAATATATGGATTGGTAGGGGTGGAGTTGACCAGGCCCTGGGAAACCTATGTCTGGACTGCAGCATACTATGGGTTGTTGAGACTGTTAAGGAGCATGACACACTTGAAAAGGTCCTCATCCAAGAACTTGATAGCAAAGATGCAGCTGATGATGTTGCAGATTTGTTTTACTATGACTGTTAGTGGCTAATTGGAGGAGCACTGGATCCAAAGGACTTCTTGGATCAGCGTGACCATCTGGACTGGTCCCTTGCCTTCAGCCCGAGACTTGACCTGATTGTAGAGGTTTGCCGCTGTCTTTTCTTTGTCTAATCCCTCATACTCTAACTCATCAAGGGTAGTAAGGATGATTGCATAGGCAAGATTGTCATTTGTGCTCCAATTGTTGTATATGACAGGTTCACTGGATATGCTAGGGCAGGTGATTAGGGGCAAGAAGATGTAGGACTTCAGCCCAAGTAAGAATAAGTGGATTTTTAATGCCATCAACCATTTTGCAAAATTCGAAGTGGGCAAGTTGTGATTGAATTTGTCAGCTCTCCAGTCCACACCATGGATGGATATAGCAGAGATGGATGGGGTCAAGAAGTCAGCCATAGAGGGCTTGGGGGTCTTGGACATGTGTTAGGGCTAGTATGAAGGTATGAAATCTTTGATTTCCAGCTTCTTGTTTTGTTCTAGAAAACAAGGCAGGCAGAGCTTTATCCAATATTAGATAGGTTAGGCATGGAGGCTGCTCCAAGGGAAGAAAGAGGTTCTGGTGCAATCAGCACCAGAACATCACAGTATGTGAGGTCAAGGAATTCTAATGAGTGGCAGTACTTTTCAAGTAGTCTGCTCAATAAGGCCTATAACCTGTTAGAACTAGAATTGGCAGCAATATGTAGACTGTTGTCTACACCTAGATGAGATACACTAGATGAGATACACTGTAAGTGGATAATCCTCAGTGTGTATAAATAGAACTATATTTGAGTACCTAGATGAGATACACTGTAAGTGGATAATCTAGGTATGTTAATGCAATTAGCATAGGTCTATATACATAAACAAGACCACTGCAGAAGCTTGGGAGTCACTAACCAAGCTGCACAATGTAAAATCAGACCTAGAGTTACTCTAAGCAGAGGAGGAACTCAATGCAATAAAATACCAAGATGATTCCAACATTGAAAGCCACTTCCAAGCCTTCTATACTGCATGAGCTAAGGTAAATGACCAGGGAGTAGACATAAGCAATACAAAATTTAGAGCATATATCATTAAGTCAATACCTAGCTCCTGGGCCCCAGTCATAGGGGCATTGTATAACCAGAAAACTTCAGCCAATGTCATTATAAAACTTACAATCCACACACTCCTGCTTCATAGCCCCAATATAATTGCACCTACTAACTTCACCCAAGCACTGTCTACCCAAACCAGCCAGTATTACTTCAGCCAACAATGGCCCTAGCACCTAGTGCCTAGCACTCTTGACACTGACCTAGAGTGGAAAGCCCAGAGGTGCAACCATGTATGCAGACTTAGAGATTAGCTAGCACTGTTTCATGGACTGAGCTGCTTTTATCACATATGGGCTGCCAGACAGTGCAGATGCAGTAGGCATTATGGCTGAGGGCAGTAAATTTTGCATAACAAAATGGAGGCACATGAGAAAGTGAGTAAAATTTAATAACAAAATGATTAAGATTACTCTTGACAATGCCCTACATGCCCCTGACTTCTTCTACAATCTCATTTTACTTGGATGCCTAATCTGCAAGGAAGTGAAGATTGACATAGAAAATGAAAGTGCAGTAATGAGAGCCTCAGATGGTGTATCATTCTTAAGCTGCAAGATGGATGGAGCTGTCATGACCCCTCCCCTCTGGAACCCCCCAGAACAGCCCTGGAACCCCATCTGGGGCCCTCTTTTGTCAACCCCACAATGCACCCTGCCCTCACAGCTGCCAATGCCACCATCATACGCATCAAGACCACCACCAGCTAGCCTCCTGGGAACTTTACATCATGGACCCCAGGATTAACTGCTGGCAATCTGAAATCCTATTGGAATATGACTTCACAATCCAGTACCATCTAGGATGACTAGGAGCTAAACTCAATGCCCTCACCTAATGACTGGACATCTACTCCAAGAAGTCATTTGAGATAAAATGCAATGCATTCAATCATTGCATAGTGATACCTTCCAAACATCTAAATGCCATACTGATTTTAAATGATGAAGGAATCCTAAGCCAGATATGCTGCACTCCCTGAGATAAATACTTCACCAACTATGACCCTTGCAACCCCCCCAATGGAACTGACTGGGATCCTGCTTTCTCCTTGTTCCCCAACAAAAAACTCCTCCTCTGGGATGGCCACATCTATGTCCCAGATCATGCCCAACTCCACTACAATGTTCTCTGCTAACACCATGACCACAAGCTCTGGGGATACTCCAGGATACGTAAGACTCTCCAGCTTTTCCAAGCTTACTTTTGGCCAGGGTTGAAGAAGGATATAACCTGCTACATTCAATCATGCAAACCCTGCCTCTGGGCCAAGGTTCTCCAACACCAACCCTATGGGCTCCTGAAACCCCTGCTGGTTGGATGATGCCCCTGGTTTTTTATATCCCTGGATCACATCATCAAACTCCTGGAATTAGAAGAGTTCGATGCCATTTTCATTGTTGTGTGTAGGCTAACTAAACAAGGCATCTTCCTACCTTGCCACATCATGGATATCACCCTAGACTTTGCTCAGCTATTTCTTGAGCACATCTTTGCTAAATACAGACTCCCAGATAATATCATCTCCAACCATTGCCTACTCTTCATGTCCAAGTTTTGGACTTCCCTATATAAGGCCCTTGAAGTAAAAACTAGCCTTTCTACCACCTACCACCCCAAAACTGATGGTCAAACCAAAAGGGTCAACCAGTCTCTCAAGCAGTACCTCTGGTTGTACATCAACTACTTGCAGGATGACTGGTGCACCAAGCTCTTCTTGGCCAAATTCACCTACAACAATATGCTACACTCTGCCACTGGAGTATCACCCTTCTTTGCCAACAAGGGCTATCATCCCCAGTTGACATTCTTGCTCTGGGACATCCTGTCACATGCTGCTCACGAGATCACTCAGGATCTTCAGTTCCTTCATGCGTTCCTCTGAGAGGTAATCAATACCACAAACCAGGCTTATGCAAAACATGCTAACTAAAAATGGGAAGACACTCCTGACTGGGCCCCTGGGACAAAGGTATGGTTAGATCAATACCACTTCCACACCCACCAGCCCTCCCCAAAGCTCAATTATAAGTGCCTTGGCCTGTTCAAGATCTTGAAGAAAGTCTCATCCCATGCCTACAAAATTAAGCTCCCCTTGGGACTTAAAGGTCTGCACCCAGTATTCCATGTCCGCCTCCTAGAACAATACCTCCTGGACCCCTTCCCTGAATGACACCCTGAATCCCCTCCCCTGGTCAAGGTCAAGAACAAGTACCACTACAAGGTTGAAGACATCCTTGACTTCTGGAACATTCATAGACAACTCCACTTCCTTGTACAATGGTGGAAACATGGCCCAGAGGACAACACTTAGAAACCATGCCAAAACCTTGAAGGTGCCCTTGATAAGCTTGGGGACTTCCAGCAACAGCACCCAGGGAATGACTCTCTTGGGCACAGGATTTACAGACAGCAGTAGTGGGTGTACCCCTGCCTCTGGGCTTAGTAGAGATTCAACTCCCATATATACCTTCTGTTCTCCCTCTCTAAAAAATCTTACTCTCTTTTAATTCACTTTCACAGTAGGGCTCCAGAGTCTGGGCAAGGTGCTTTTTCAAATTTTTCTGCTACCTTACTTATACTATTTGTTGACCCCAGGAGACCAATTATATACATTCTATATGTACACAAATTTACAGACAATGGCAAGAAAATGGGGGGCTCCTAGAGCTGGGGCCCCAAACTACCCTCACCTTTCCCCCCCTTTAGCCAGCCCTGGAAATCCTCTCCTACTCTCCTCTGGACCATGCTCCCACCACACCTCCTCAGCCAATTAATCCCAAGATGGGAGCTGCTCGCCCTTATCCAGAATCTGCTTGAACTATAACCCTGGGGCTGAGACATTCCTCTAGTGGTGAGCAGTCACCAGCCTCCCCAATAGGTCCAGGCCCCACTCTACCCCAGAATTCCTCACCTCCAACTGCAACCCCTCTTGCAGGGATGAGAACACAATGGCAGCCCCATCTAGGAGCAGGTGATGCTCTTGGGCCCAACCTGGAAATATCAGCACCAACTCAACTGCAAAAGGGAAATACTCACTTAGAGAGGCTATATACTCAATTACTATTAGGAGACCAGTTTTCAGACCATGTCCAACCCTATTCCAAGCTTAGTCCAACAATATGCCTACTCCTAGCAGATCCAACTGGCTGCTTGGCCCACTCTTTCCTCTTCCATCTCTTAGTAGTTAGCCTTGATGAGTCATATGCATAGATCTTACTTAGCATCAATTATTGTTAGTCATACTCCATTACATACCAGGGCCTGATTAGTAAACAGTATTAGTAATAACACAGCCACCAATGTAGTATATATAGGCAGCCTGTGGATAGAATATTCCCAGGCTGAACAATAACAGTATTCTTCTGGTCTATCCACTGAACTAACTATAAGCTTCTCTAGTGACATCCAACTCTCTATTAGCCTTACTTGTCCCTTGCCTAACTCTTGCCCACCCTCACACTTGCTCGACTCTTGCTTGTCACTTGCACTGTTGGCTCTATGGAAGGAATTCCACAGATGTCAAGTATTCCCCTTATAACCACCTTAAAATACCTTTTTCAATCCAAGTTAGATCAGCCTTATTAGTGGTCTAGATGCTGAGAAATCAGCTTATCAGTATTTTGATCCAATGCACACCCAATTCTATTATGTGACTATAATCATGTGACCATGCTCAGATTTTGGAAATCAGGTGATTTATTCTAAGTAAACATTGAACATTCTTGACAGAGTTGGTGCACTCATGATAAATCAAGGCAATCACTGCAGATCTGATGGAATCTGATGGGATCTGATGGCATTATCAGAGATATGATTGTATCAACTGATAAGATAATCTACTGCTAAATGGGGCTGTGGCTGTGCAAGGCCATCAATTTAGCATCACCTCTTAACAATAAAATGGGCATATCAGCCTCCTACACTGTCTGCCCTCTTAGCCCACAGTATCCAACCTATCCCCTATTATATCTTCTGACTCTCAGTCTCCCTTTACCTCCATGACTCATACTCCTACAGCAGCCCCCTCTGCTCACTCTTCCAACTTGGCTACTAGTATGCCTCCTGTTTCTGGAACAGGCCCTGCCTCGATGCCTCACTGGACTGCTGACTAATATTCTCTAATGCAGCAGATGCAGCTGACACTTGCTGCCCTCAAATGCAGACTAGCCACTTTGGAAAGTGGACATGTCATTGCCACTGCCACTCGAACTACTCCTAAGTATAGTAACACTCTGGTTGCTCATTATTCTGCTCCTCCTGGCCACCCTAAGCCCTCTAAGTCTGCTCAAACTCCTATTGTGCCCCCCTCTTGCATTTCTTGACAGGCAGCATGCTCTACTTCTAATACTCCCCTGGCTATTTCCTTTGCTTGGAATCTCCTTCCTACTAATGGTAAAATCCCTCATTTTGAATGTGCCCTTGAGCTTCCTAATTCTCTTGTTGCACATGTTATTGGACATCAGGGGTGGGGCCTTAAACAAGCCCATGACCTATCTGGCTCTCAGTTGGCCACCTTCTCAGTTGGTTCAGCTGGTGGTGAAGGCCAACGTTTTGTCACTATCTGAGGCACTGACCAACAGATTGGTGAAGCCCTTGTGGTCTTTGAAAAGCACATTGCTAAGAAGTGTGTGCACATACTATAAAAGCAGCAATTTGGCAATGCTGCATCAGCAGTTGCTGCACCAGCCCCATTTAGGAAACCTGCATCATCCACTCTGACACTCTCTACTCTGTCCACACCACCTCCTCCTCCTAGGGCTCCTGTGCATGATCCTACTCTGAACTTTTCTGATACTTTCAATTGGGATACTCTGCCTTCTATACCAACTCCAGCTGTATCTTCACTACCTGCCAGCTTGCCTATGGCTCTTTCTACTCTGACTCCAGCTCTGTCATCCCCAATAGTTATCAACTACACTCATAGACATTATGCTTGGGGCACTTTTGGGGCACCTCTGCATAGCACTAATATTGCTCAATGCTCTTGCCCAACTTAGGGAAGATGAACACTGTTTGTCAAGGCAACAAACCTAGAGGAAGGGCTGATGTCAGGGGACCAGTTTCTAGACCATGTCCAACCCCATTCCAAGCTTAGTCCAATGATATGCCTACTCCTAGCAGATCTAATCAGCTGCTTGGCCCATCCTTTTCTCTTCCATCTCTTAGTAGTCAGCCTTGATAAGTCATATGCATGGACTTTACTCAGCATTGATTATTGTTAATTATACTCCATTATATACCAGGGCCCAATTAGTAAATAGTATTAGTAATAACACAGCCACTAATGTAGTATATATAGGCAGCCTGTGAATAGAATATCCCTAGGCTGAATAATAACAGTGTTCTTCTGGCCTATCTACTGAACTGACTGTAAGTTTCCCTAGTGACATCCAACCCTCTGTTAGCCTTGCTTATCCCTTGCCTGACTCTTGCCTGCCTCACACTTGCTCAACTCTTGCTCGTCACTTATACTGTTGGCTCTGTGAAAGGAGTTCCATAAATGTCAAGTGTTTCCTTTACAATTACCACATCTTGGTGCAGGGCCTTGACCAGCCCCAGACTTGGAGAACCCTGCTCCAGGAGCCCCACCTCCTGCTCCAGCATGGCCCTCATGACATCCAGCTGGGCCTTGACTTTTCCCTAGACTACCCTTGCCTTCTCTAGCTCCCAGATGGCTGTCTTATAGTTCTCCTCCAGCCCCCTCCAGTATACTGCCTCCTTCTTTGCCCCCTCCTCACACTTCTCCCTCCCTCGGTCAATCTGCCCCAGATGCTTCTGTAGAGCCCTCATTTTTACATCCAGCATCCACCCGGATAAGGAAAAAAAGGTTGCCAGAGAAAGGTGCACTGGAAAAGCTAGGAATGGGGTCTCCATGGGCAAATACACCCTCTTAGAAAGCCCCAAGGAGGAACTGGGTGATGCCCACCTCTTTTCTTTGTCAGGGCACCCCCCACAACCCTCATGACTGCCAGTCCCAGCCTGGGCTGCTTGACAGGTGATCAGGACCACAGAATGACTCTTGCCTCCCACCTAAATAACCCTTTGGCTCCCCGACCCCCTGCCAGATGCCTCTACAGGTGCCTTCCCACCAGCTCCACCACCCAGTCCCACTCCTTGATCCCCATCTTCTGGGTGACTCTCCCCAGCAGCCACCCTTGTTCCTGAAAAATGCAACACACTCTCTACAGCACTGACATGGAACATCACTTGTGGTTGAGGTGGCATGCCTCATACATAGCCATGTTCTGGTGGGATAAGGGGCCTGGGACCTCGAACAGATAGGGGACTCATTGTCAAGTGCGGTGCAAGCACTGCACTGAAATCAGCAAAGAAACCAGAGGTAGGAGACCACTTACTAGTCTGTTGCTCACATATCAGGCATGGGCAGGCAGATCCCAGAGCCTCTCCAGGGCCTCCCTAAACAGCTCCTGCATTATGTCCACCCATGCAATATGTTGACTCTCTAAGATCTCTGAAATAGCCCCTATTGCCATCCTGGAATGATGAAAATGAGAGGCAGACAGTTTAGGGTGAGGAGGGGGTTGCAGATGGGGAGAGGAAACAGTCTTCTGCGCAAAGGTGGGCACAGAATGACTTGAGCAGGATTTCAGAGGAATACTGGGGCCTGCATCAGGAGCCGGCTCTGGGAGCCAGCTGGGACCTGCCTCTGGGGCAAGATTATTATGTTGTTCTGAAAAAGGAAAGTCAGTCATAGCAGGTGGACAATGCAGTGGCACTTATATTGGGCAAGCACTGCCACATGCATGTGGTATTGCATGTCCTAAGCCTCCCATGCAACTAAGGGAGCCACTTTGTTAGTAGGCAGGAGCATTGGGAAATGTGTCAAAGTATGTGACATAGTTGCATTTGATAGTAAAATTTTTATTCAATATGTGGCAGGTCAAGTGCCAGATCCTATGATTGAACCCCAGTCCAAACCACTGGCTATGTATGCCTTGGAGAGTCTTGGTGCTGAGGGTGGAGTAATGTCATGACTCCTCCCCTCTGGAACTCCCCAGGACAGCCCCAGAACCCCATCTAGGGTCCTCTTTCATCAACTCCACAATGTGCCCTGCCCCCACAGCTACTAACACTACCATCACATGCATCAAGACCACTACTAGCCAGCCTCCTAGGAACTCTGCATTATGGACCCTGGAATTAACCGCCAGCAACAATTGGACCATGTGACTTGCTTCTGGCCATCATGCATCACAGCTCCATCCACACCAATTGATTGCATACTCCACACATGTGATCCAAGTATACAGTTCCTGCCCACTACTCAATGCCTCCCAGAGCCTATCCTAGACACTCCAGAACCCTAAGACCTAGCCCTGTAGTATTTATAGCATAGTTTCCCATTGTATTCACCAGTCTTGATATTAACCTAAATTGTTGCATGCCCTTTTACTTGACTGGTATGCACTGACTGGCATGCTTTGACTGGCATGCCTGAATAATCACATGCTTTAAGTTTGGTATGCATTTTGCAACTTATAATTTATTAACCCAGGTCTTTTCTTAGAACCTCTGATTCCAACTCAACCCTTCTCCAACTCTCAGCCTCTAAAACACCCAAAGCCCTGGGTCAAGTTCCATTCCCTGGGGCTACCCCCTGTCCATGTCTTGAATCCTGGAGCCCTAGCCCCAGAGCTCCAGACACCTGGATATCCATAGATAAAGTCCACCTCATAAGGCATTGCTTTTCCAGAAAGCCCCAAACTTAGTAGAACCTGACAGAAGCAATGTTCATTATGAACTTTGCATGGGTGCCAACTATAGTAGTAATTAGATTTATCAGCCACTCAACTAACCTCAAGATATGACATCACTAATTTGCCTACATAGATAAAGGAATGATATATAAGATAATCCATGGAGAAATAGTCAAAGGACTCATAATCATGAAATTCAAGGTCACTAGCAGGTGTGAAGACTATATCCTTGGCAAGCAAAGCAGATGCCCATTCAATGCAGATATGGAACCAGAATGCACTCCATACAAGAGAATTACCTTTGATATCTGAGAACTTGCATAAGTCTAGACAATAAGAGGAAAAAGCCTGATGTTGGTGGCCATTAATCAGAGTGTCCTGAGTGCATAATATGGTACCTCTTGAACAAGTCAGCAAAAATAACTCTGCCATGCCTAGAAGCATTCAATATGCAAGCAGAGATATAGTGAGAAAAGTGGGTCAAATATATATAGATGGATGGGGGTACAGAATTCAAAAATGAATTGTGAGAAGTGTACTACTATAAAAGGAGGATTATTTATGAGACCACTATACTCCACTCATCTACTATAAATAGGGTGGCAGAGAGGTGGAATTACACCATCTTTGACCTTGCAAAGAGCATGCTTAGCAACTTCTGGCTCCCAAGTCATTACTGAGGAGAGGCTACCATAATGGCTATCTATGTCTTTAACCTTTTTCTAAGTTCTAGGCACCCAGAAAAGCCTCTTTAACAAGATTAGAACAGGCTACAAGCCTGACATTGCATACCTATGGCCTTTTAGATATATTACATATGCTTGAATTTCCCATGAGAATAGGGAAAGTAAACTGGATGCATGCTTAGTAAAAATAGTAATAGTTGGGTACTTTAGCTGAGGTAACTACAAGCTGTTGAAATGTGATATAGGCTATATGATCAGATCCCAAGACACAGTTTTTAAGAAGGAAAGCATCAACCTATTTAAGGTATTCAACATTTAGAAGGCAGATGAATGTCACTGATGATCTGAACACACCTCCAGCAAATAAGCTGCCAGCCCTGCAAACTACCTGTGCACCAACTGGCAATGGCAACTCAATATGCCCAAGTGCCCTAACTAACCCAACTGAGGTACCCCACTAATTTAAAAGATTCACAGCCAAATAAAGGAATGATTCTAAAATATGCACCAGGAATTTGCCTGATAGCAATGATGACTTCAAAAGTGAGAAGGAGACCTATGCTAGTATGCCAAGAGCCTTAATAGCACACTCTAGCAATCTGAATGAGCTGTGGATGCTTAAGTCCTACTCTGAGGCAATGCAGTAATCCAGCCTCTGGAAAGGGCTGATGGACCTTGAAATGGATAGGATGCATGAGCAAAAAGTGTGGCACTTAGTTGAGCACCCAGTTGGCACAAGAACAATAAAAAACCACTGAACATTTGCCTTCAAGTAAGGTTATTGGATGCAAGGCATAACTGGTCACAAAAAGCTTTTCTCAGATCCCAGAAATAGATTATTTTATAATGTATAGATTGGTGATGAAATATGAATTCTTGCAAATCAACTTTATAGCTGAGGCTGTTTTGAATTATAAGATGTGGCAGATTAACTATACAAGCACATACCTCAATACACCAATGCAAGTTCCAATCCTGATGGAGCAACCAAAGGAATATGAAATCAAACCAAGCAAGTGCAATGAAGGAGACAACAATGAAAGGAACCTAGTATCACTAGTTGATAAAGTGATATTGATATATCTGTCTCAACAATGAGACAAGATAAAAGCTATTGGTCATTAAAAAGTCTGAATAAAACAAACTTCTGCTGAAAACTGTTAAGGAATATATGTGAACCCCTATATATTGGATATTGTTTTGATCACCTGATCAATTCACACACAATAAAAGTTGCCTAAAGGCATTTTGTGGAAAACTGATAGAGGAATCAGCAATTTGATGTGAAAAGCTAAATTTAGTTATTGAGGAAAATTAAGCATGCTTTGGTAAAATGCTTATATGTTGACAGAAAGACCACTGAACTTTATTATGTATGGTATTGTTGGAAAAATTCAATCAATTTGCATCTGATAAGGTTCAAAGGCATTTAGAGAAGAACTGAGGGAAATATTAATAATTTATGGAACTGAAGCACTGAAAACATTGGAGAACCCTCTTTTGGCTAGGAAAATTTATACTAAGTCTCTTGGAACTGAGAAATAGAGGCCCAATAGCTGGAAAATGACTCAAAATAATCAGAGAATATCATACATCACAGAGAGAAGAAATAATATAAATAAAGAAGGATTCTGTGACATTTAGCAGGTTGCTGATTGCTCATGCTCAGAATTCCCAGGGAGTGAATATCTTAGGCCCAAAGCAATAGTATACTTCAAGTCAATAGTTTGATATGCTTTTTGGACTTTTTTTTGGTATAACTGAGGTTTCATTGATTAAAAACCAATAAACTCTATTACTCACCTATATATTTCATAAAAGTACTTTGTAAAGTGTAATTTAGCCTCAGAACTTAGTGAAAGCTGATTCATTTGTAATTGCCTCTATTCAGACTAATCCAAATAATCTAATTTTACATCAATATATGGAATGATGAACAGTGTGAATAATTAGTAGCATGCCTTCAACCAGGATATGAGGCAGCTAAGATATAAGAGGTTGGAGGCTGACCAATTAGTGAGGTTCAGGATTTGTAACTGGGGAGAAGACCATTACCAGCACTTATATAGATGACACATCAGGTATATCTTCCAAGAGGCAACTCAAGTGCAAATTAAACTAGAAGAAAAGTAAAAAATAAAGAACCTTGGAGAAATCAAATTTATATTAAGCATTTGCATAATATATAACAGGAATCTGAGGCTTGTATCCCTCAATTAAGAAGAGTAATAAAAGTACATCCTGGAAAAGTATGGGATAATAGACTGCATGCCCAAATACATGCCACTTATCCCTGGAATTATACTCAGCCACACCCAGGCACTAGCAACTAAGGAAGAATACAAATATATGCAGAACAAACTATATTGCAGGGTGTTAAAATTACTCATGTACATGTAAGTAAGAACTTATTCCAATATTGCATATGCCATTACATCACTTAGCAGATTTATAAAGAACCCTGAAAAACATCACTGGCAGGCATTAATGCATGTTATGTATTATATCAAAGGCACTATAAGTTACAGGCTATAGTACAGTGGATTAGGATACATTAATCACATGCTATGTGGCTACTATGACTCTGACTTTGCAGTTGATATAAATACATGCAAGTTATGATTCAGAAGCATATATATTTAAGCCAGAGGATCCACTAGTTGGAGTGTGAAGTTCCAGGACATAGTATTGACCTCAACTATAGAGGCAGAGTATATTACTCTGGGGAGAGTGGGGGAGCAAGTTCAATGGATATATGTTGCATTATTTAAAGTGGGCTTGATGGTTTTGCTACCAGTATTCTTGAAAAGTAACAACAATAGCTCAATCATAATAGCAGAGAACAGGCAAAACTACAATTAAGTTAAATACATCAATGTATACTATCACTTCATCTACCACATAGTCAAGAGTGAGAAAATCAATATCACCTATGTATCAAGCACTAACAATATTGCCAACATATTCACTAAGTTTCTTACTTGACTATAGTATTATCACTTCTGTGTGGCACTTTGGCTCTACAAATAACAATGAGTACTGTGAGCCTGGAAAAGTGTTGGAAAGAGAATTGTGATATGCATGCATGTGAGTGAGGTTATAAAGTTAGTGTGTTGCAGATAGAAAAAAAGGAATGGAAATAAAAAAAAGAGATAAAGCTGTTAGGAAATCACCCATTTGAAGGTTCTTTACCCCATGTTTCCTTTCAATTTTCAGGCCTTTTTACTCTAATTCACCCACTACTAAGCATCTTCATTAAACTTCTCACTGGCTAGACCATCATTAGTCACATCAGTCATATAGCATGACATCAGCATGACATCATTTGTAATAGTCACATAACTCAACCTCAAAATATTTTCTATCAATGGGCAGAGTGAATCCTTAGACTTATTCTCTTTGGATTTTTCTCTGCCAGATTAGCATTTTATTATTTGTACCTATCTTACCTTTATTAATACATTTTTGAATTTTCTTCTGCCAGCTGTGTGACTGAGCTACAGCCTCCAGAGGTTGCTTTTACAAAGGCCAAAAGAAAGTAGAGTAAAGTGAATGAAATTAGAAACTAAAAGGAATAAAAAAAATAACAAGGAAAATAGAGAAAAGAAAAAGAAACTGGAATAAGTGAGAGAGTCAAAGATGAGTCAAGTCAAAAGAAAGTTGTGCAGAAGAGACTTAAAAGAAATGGAGAAAGTTGGAAAATCCAAGAAGTCAAGACAAGATAAGGCAAAAATAAGACAAGGGGGAGATAAAGCATAAATAAAGTGGAGATGAAAAAAATTAAGAAAGAATAAATAAGATCAATCCAGAAATAAAGAAAACAAGAAATGAAGAGAAGTGAAATAAATATAAGAGAACTAAAACTAGAATTGTGCAATAAGCAATATCAAAGCTATTATACCAACTACTGAAGCCTTCTCTAAGTATCTATGAAATATTCCAGGCATTAAAAATGATTATGCACTAGAAGTGATTGAGCAGTGGCAAAATCAGGCAGTGAGTAATCATTTGGAAGATGGATCTTGTGAAATGATTATACAAAGTAGTGTTTGAGGTATTAAAAGTGATTTTGCAATAGTTCAGCAATGTAGATGGCATTTAGGAGTGTAAGAGTATTAACTCTACATGAGGACATGGTAATTGGGTATATGGCCTCCCTCAGTGAGTGTTTCCTTCTTGCAGTTGAGTCAGTACTGATGTCCCCAGGTTGGGCCCAGGAGCATTGCCTACTCCTAGACAAGGCTGCCATAGTGCTCTTATTCCTGCAGGAGGGATTACAGATGGAAGTGAGGAATCCTGGAGTAGAGTGACTAAACTCTACTCCTCCACACCCCTGGTCTTGGGGCTTCAGTAGCTCCAAGACACCAACCCCTGCATTAACTGGCAACATCTTACTCTCCACCTAACCCAGGAGTCAATGCCTGACAACCAGCAACTCTCCTTTGATATCTCACACTCTCTGGAATCGACCTGGAGGGACTCCCTGGATGGACCCCCACCACCTCCCAGGCTCCAGTCTCACTTGTCCCAATTCTTCATCATTAATGCCAGGCTGGACAGCACTCTAGGACCGATATTGGCCCTCATTGACAGTGGAGCTATTGGAATCTTCATCAGTGATGCCCTCAACCTTCTTCACAACTCCCTTGACCAACTCCTCAGCTTGCAATGCCTTGATGGCACCCCCTCCTTCTCCGGCCCCATCCTTAAGTCTCACTTGGAACATGTGACCCTGGACAATGCTACAAGTTTACCTCTTACTTCCTGGTCATGCAACTCTACAAGTCAACCCTAATGGTGCTGGGACTACCCTGGCTACACAACCCCAAATCTCAACATTGATTGAAGAATGCTCATGATGACCTTCCTGGAACCCAAAGACCACTCCCAGACCACTGTACACCTCCAGGCCCTGGGAAGCAACCCAGCGCCACATGCCCCCAAAGCAGTTGCCATGCCCCCCAGCCATACTCCACCAATGCCCATCCAAACTTGCAAGGCCCCCACTCGACTCCCAAACATTTCTTGGAATAGATACAAAGAGCCAAACTACCTGGGCCGGTCCCAGACATGCATCACACTCATTTCAGCTAATGCACCCACAACTCCGATCAACCCAAACACACTCGACATTAGGATTATTGGGGCTGCCCCCTTTGCCTATCTCATGAGAGACAGGACCCCCACATTTCAGCTGCACACCTTGCAATCTCCCCTGGAAGAATACCTACAAGGAGACACTATCTCCCTGGAAAAGAAAACTGAAGAACAGATCCTCCGAGAAGTAGTTCTTCTAGAGTATCACAAATTTGCTGATATATTCTCTAAAGGCAATGTCAAAGAAATTCCTCTCCACTGCCCTTACAACCATATAATTGACCTCAAGAAAGGAGCCAACCCCCCTTTTGGTAAGGTCTACAACATGTCAGAAGTTGAGCTCTGGGCCCTCAAAGACTACCTTGATGAAATGCTCAAAAAGAGATTCATTTAACCCTCTGCCTCTGCCACTGGAGCCCCAGTTCTATTTGCCAAGAAGGACAGTTTGCTCCAACTTTGTGTCAACTACTGGGAACTCAATAAGATTACCAAGAAGAACTGCTATCCACTTCTGCTTGTTAGTGATCTGGTTGACTGACTCTGCAGTGCCAAGGTTTACACAAAAATTGACCTCTGCTCTGGCTACAACAATGTACACATTGCCCTGAGACATGAGTGGAAAACTGTGTTCTGCATGTGGTATGGTCTGTTTGAATATCTTGTAATGCCCTTCAGAATGACTAACTCCCCCACCACATTCCAATACTTCATGAATGACATCTTCCATGATATGAGCAACGTTTTTGTGATCATCTACCTGGATGATATCCTCATCTACTCTGACTCAAAGGAGGATCACCAGAAGCATGTCCAGCAGGTCCTTGAACACCTCCAGGAGCATAACCTCCACGCCAAACCCAAGAAGTGTTTATTCCACATAGAAGAAGTTGAGTATCTTGGCATCATTGTATTTCCAGAGGGCATTTGCATGGACTTCCATAAGGTCGAGGCCATTGTCAACTGGCCACAACCCTGGAACATCAATGAAGTACAGTCCTTCTTGGGTTTTGCTAATTTCTACCAAAGGTTTATAGACAACTACTCTGGTATCACAAAACCCTTCAACTGGCTCACATGCAAGGATGTGGCATGGAACTGGGACAGTAGGTGCCAGAGCATTTTTAACCTGCTCAAGGAGGCCTTCACCACTGCCCCTATACTCCGGCACTATGACCCCACCCTCCCAATCATCCTAGAATGCGACGCCTCTGACTACACCATTGCTGGAAATCTCTTGCAGATGGAAGCCAATGGTGGGGAGCCCTGGCCAGTGGCCTTCTACACCTGGTCCATGATTGATGCCAAGCTCAATTACAATATCTACGACAAGGAGCTTCTTGCCATTGTCAAAGCCTTCAAACAATGGCGAGCCTACCTCAAGGGAGCCCAGCACTAGATCCAGGTCTACTCAGATTACAACAACCTACAGTACTTCACTATGACCAAGCAACTCAGTTGATGGCAGGCCCAATGGTCTGAGATTCTCTTGGAGTATGACTTCACAATCCAGTACCATCTGGGATGACTTGGAGCCAAACCCAATGCCCTCACCCAACAACTGGATGTCTACTCCAAGAAATCATTCAAGGTAGAACACAATGCATTCAATCATTGTGTAGTGATCTCCCCCAAACATCTGAATGCTGTACTGATTTTAAATGATAAAGGAATCCTGAGCCAGATATACTGTGCTCCCCAGAACAAGTATTTCATCAACCATGACTCTTGCAACCCCCCCAACAGAACCAACTGGGATCCTGCCTTCTCCTTGTCCCCTAACAAAAGACTCCTCCAGGTCAGCTGCATCTATGTCTCAGATCATGCCCAACTTTGCTACAACATTCTCTGCCAACACCACAACCACAAGCTCTGGAGACACCCTGGAATATGTAAGACCCTCCAGCTTATCTCCTGAGCTTACTTCTGGCCAGAGTTGAAGAAGGATGTGACCTGCTACATTCAATCATGCAAACTCTGCCTCTGGGCCAAGGTCCCCTGATATCAACCCTATGGGCTTCTAAAACCCCTACCAATCAGACAATGCCTCTGGTTCTCTATATCCCTGGATCACATCGTCAAACTCCTGAAATCAGAAGGGTTTGATGCCATTCTCATCATTGTGTATAAGCTAACTAAACAGGGCATCTTTCTACCCTGTCACACCATGAATACTACCCCAGACTTTGCCCAGCTATTTCTTGAGCATGTCTTCACCAAACATGGACTTCTGGACAACATCATCTACAACCGCAGCCCACTCTTCATATCCAAGTTTTGGACCTCCCTATGCAAGGCCCTTGAAGTAAAAACTAGCCTCTCCACCACCTACCACCCCAAAACCAATGATTAAACCAAAAGGGTCAACCAGTCTCTTGAGCAGTACTTCCAGCTATACATCAACTACCTGCAGGATGACTGGCACATCAAGCTCCCTCTGGCCAAATTCACCTACAACAACATGCTGCACTCTGCCACTAGGGTGTCCCCCTTCTTTGTCAATAAAGGATATCACCCCTGATTGACATTCTTGCTCCAGGATATCCCATTGCATGCCACTTACGAGGTCACCTGGGATCTTCAGTTCCTTCAAGCATTCCTCCAGGAGGAAATCAACATGGCAAATTAGGCCTATGCAAAACATGCCGACCAAAAATGGGAAGACACCCCCAACTGGGCCCCTGGGACAAAGTTATGGTTAAATCAACACCACCTCCACACCTGCCAGCCCTCTCCAAAGCTCAATCACAAGCACCTTGGCCCGTTCAAGATCTTAAAGAAAGTCTCATCTCATGCCTACAAGATTGAATTCCCCCCAGGGCTTAAAGGTCTGCACCTGGTATTTCAAATCCACCTCCTGGAGTGACACCCCCTGGACCCCTTTCTCAAGTGATGCCCTGAATTCTCTCCCTCAGTTGAGGTCAAGGACAAGTATCACTACAAGGTTAAAGACATCCTTGACTTCTGGAACATTCATGGATGACTCCACTTCCTCATATGATGGCAGGGGTATGGCTCAGAGGATAACACTTGGGAATCACACTGAAACCTCAATGGCACCCTTGACAAACTCCAGGACTTCCAGCAACAGCACCTGGGAAATAACTCTCCTGGGTACAGAATTCACAAATGGCAGTAGTGGGCATAATCCCTGCCTCTGAGTTGAGTAGAGATTCAACTCCTATATATACCTTCTATTCCCTCTCTCAAAAAATCTTACTTCCTTTCAGTCCTTTTCCATAGTAGTGCCCTGGAGTCTGGGCAAGGTGCTTTTTCTAGTTTTTCTGCCATCTTACTTACACTGTTTTTCAACTCCGAGAGACCAATTATATACATTCTATATATATATGACCCCAGCCCCCCATCCAAACAACCTCTTGGCCCCCTGACCCCCCACCAGATGCCTCCACAGGTGCCTCCCCCACTGGCTCCACCACCCAGTCCTGCTCCTTGAACTCCATCTTCCAAGTAATTTTTCCTAGCAGCCACCTCTGCTTCCAAGAGATGCAATGTGCCCTCCACAGTGCTGATACAGAATACTGTTTGTGATCTCATACACAGCTGTGTCCTGGTGGAACAAGGGGCCCAGGACCTTGAACAGGCAGGGGACCCATCATTGAGTACAGTGCTTGCACTGCACCAAAATTAGTAAAAAATCCAGAGGTAGGAAACTACTCACCAGTCCATTGCTTACACATCAGACATGGGCAGGAAGACCCCAGAGCCTCTCCATGGCCTCCCTAAACAGCTCCTGCATTACGTCTGCCCATGCAACACATTGACTCTCTGGAATCTCTGAAATGGCTCCTATTGCCATCTCAGAATGATAAAAACAGGGAGCAGACAGCCTAGAGTGGAGAAGGGGCTGTAGACAGGGAGAGAAAATAGTTTTATGTGCAAAGGTGGGCATGGGATGACTTGAGTGGGAGTCCAGAAAGACACTGGAGCCTGCATCAGGAGCCAGCTGGGACCCACCTCCAGGGCAGGATTATTGCATTGTTCTGGAAAAGAAAGGTCAGTTATAGCAAATGGACAATGCAGCAACACTCACATTGGGCAAGCAATGCCACATGCATGTGGTATTGCATGTCTTGGGCCTCCCACATGACCAAGGGGGCCACTTCATTAGTAAGTGGGGGCATTGGAGAATGCATCAGCATACGCAACATGATTGAGTTGATAGTAAAATTTTTTTTTGATATGTGGCAGGTCAAGTACCAGATCCCACAATTGAACTCTGATCTGAACCACTGGTTATAGGGGGGTAATGTCATGACCCCCCTCTAGAGTCCCCCAGGACAACCCCAGAACCTCATCTGGGACCCTCTTTTATCAACCCCACAATGTGCTCTGCCTCCATAGCTACTGACGCTGCCATTAGCCAACTCCCCCAGGAACCCTGCATCATGGACCCTCAGATTGACTGCCATCAATGATTGGATCACACTACCCACTTCCAGCTATTATGCATTACCACTCCCTCTATGCCAATTAATTGCATGCCTCACACACACAATCCAAGTATACAGTCTCTGCCTACTACTCAATGCCTCTTAGAACTCATCCCAGACACCCCAAAACCCCAAGATCCAACTCCATAGTACTTATAGCATAGTTTCCCATTATATTTACTAGTCTTGATATTACTTGAATTGTTGCATGCCCTCCTGCTTGATTGGTATGCACTGACTAGTATGCTTTAACTGGCATGCTAGAATAATCGCATGCTCTAAGTTTGGTACACATTTTGCAACTCATAATTTGTTAACTAGATCTCATCTTAGAACCTCTAGTTCCAACTTGACCTCCTCCAACTCCCAGCCTCTACAAAACACCCAAAGCCCCGGGTCAAGTTCCATTTTCTAAGACTACCCCCTGTCCATGTCTTGAACCTCAAAGCCCTAGCTCCGGAGCTCTAGACACCTGAGTATCCATAGATTAAGTCTGCCTTGTAAGGGTGTTGCTTTCCTGGAAAGCCTCCAACTCAGTAGAACCTGACAATCATAGTTATATGATTGATTTGGATATGCATTAAATCAAAATACTGATAAGCTGATTTTTCAACATTTAGGCTACCAATAAGGCTGATTTAATATAATATAGAGGGGGCTTTTCAAGGTGGTCCTAGATGTGTCATTTTTTCACAGTTTTTGGCAGAACTGCTTATACTTTTCAGCAGAAGTTTATTTTATTCAGACTTTTTTAATAATCAATAGCTCCATCTTATTTTATTATTAAGACAAATGTATTACTATTAATGGAAATAACTTTTCAAAGGGTTGGTCCTTTTTTTTTGGACATAGCTAATCTTTTACTTGGTGGACTAATTTTTGTAACTTGAGAAGAGTGAACAAAATTTGATATTTAATACAGTAAATTTTAAAAATCTAAAAGAAACTAAATTTTCTAAATGAAATGCCAAGGAGTTGAACATTCTATTGAGCAAGCTCATTAATAGCAAGAATGACATATTCAATAATGCTAGCTCTCTATAGAAATATAGCTCCAATCCCATAGAAGATCCAGACCTGGCCCTAGTTACATTACTTTAATAAATATATAATGTTGGATTTTGAGTGAATAACTACTATAAGCATGTCACAATATCACAATAACTCTGACAAATATCACAAAACCATTGTTACAAAGGATCAAACTAGTTTATATATATATCACACACCATAGTTAGACACTTGTAGACATTTATCATATAGATTGAGGGTGAGTTCTCATTTTATCTAGATATATTTTATATACAATACTTATTGTACCTATTAGATTAGATACTAATTGTGTCTGTAAATATTTTTAGGTACAGAATATAGTCATTTATTATACAGACTGATAATGAGACAGTAATTGTATTTGTATATATTTAGGTCTTTAGGAATACTGGATTTTAATATATAAACTTAAAAGAAAAATACCAGATGAATTCACAACAATCAAATGGTGGTATGTGAGTTATTATTTGTCTTTCATAGTTTGTAGTATCTTATATCTATTCAATTCAACTCTTGTCAACTTCATTCTGCTTGAAGATTACTTGCTTATGACTACCTTTCAATGAGACATCATCAATTTTAAGCAAGTATGCTTTTTTACAAAGCAGCTTGACTATCATCAAGCAATGGAATTGATTGAAAGAAAATATTGTCAAAACACTGCAATGTTTAAAATGCACTATATAACATGATCTTAATCTAGCCCTTTATTTGCTTATGAGGCTTAATTGGATAAGCCCAAGAATGATGAGGAAGACAGTTAATTACAAAAGAGAGTTGGGATGAGTTGCTTTCTGATGACAATGATACAAATAGTTTTGATGTAGCCATTAACATTGATTCAGATTAAATGCTATTTGTACTCCACATTGTCAATCAGACCATTGTTACACTTATATATATACAGATATATATTGTACCATGTCTTCAGTCAACTATACAATTAAACTCAAAATAAGCCACTACTACACATATATAAAAATTCATGCTAATTAGCATCATCACATATTTTATCTATTGTAACATCAGGCAAATGTGGTACTTAATCAATTATATAATTGAATTGAAGTTTACTTACTGTAACATCACCATCAGTAAGAATATAGTTGGGCATCTAACAAGCCAAGCCAAGCCAGAGATGGCCACTATTTAGAGCTTAGGCTAGACTCAGGTATCTATATAATCTAGGACTGCCTAAGGCCAGATCAAAGCTGTGGCTTTGAGCTAAGCCAGGCCAGAAAAATACTAATGATACTCATAGTTATTGTTGTGCACTCAATTTAAATTGTAATATACAAATCATGAAATGCTGACATAGGAGAAACTTTGAGTCAGCTTGCTCTGGACCTTTTGCATTAAGTAATTCTTCTTCAAATGCCTTTTACAATACTTTAAAAAATTGGAATACCTCTTTTGTTACTGTAGTAAATGCAAAATTAGATTATTTGGATGAGTCTCAATAGAGGCAATCACAAATGAACTAGCTTTGACTAAGTTCTGAGGCTAAATTACACTTTACAAAGTACTTTTATAAAATATATATGTGAGTAATAGAGTTTATTAGTTTTCAGTCAATGCAACTTCAGTTGCACCAAAAGAAGGTCCAAAAAGTATATTAAACTAATAATCTGAAGTATACTATTGTCTTGAGCTTAAAACATCTACTCCCTGGAAATTCTAAGTGTGAGCAATTAGTAATCTGCTAAATGTCACAGAATCCCCCTTTATTGATCTTATTTCTCTTTTCTGTGATATGTGACATTTCCTAGTATCTCTAGGCCATTTTCCAGCTATTGGGCCTCCAGACAAAAGAAAAGAGAGTTAAATAAATAGAGGATGAAGTGAAAGAAAAAATAAGAGAAAAAAGAATGAAATAAAGGTGAAGAGAAATGGAAGTAGAGTAAAGAAAATTAGAAGGAAAGAGAAAAGATTCAAAGGAAACTGAGAAAAGAAAACAAAATTAGGATAGATTGAAGAGTTAAAGATAAGTTGAGTTGAGAGAAGTGAAAGAAGTAGATAGGAGACTTGAGAGAGTTGAGGAGAGTTAAAAAAAGTTAAAGAAGTTGAAACAAAACAAGGCAGAAATAAAAAGAATTGAGAGAGAATAAACAAGATTAATTTGGAAATAAAGAAAATGAGAAATAGAGAGAAAAGAGAAAGGCATGAGAGAACTAAAATTAAAAATTGGGCAATAGGCAATATAAAAACTACCATACCAACTATTTCCTAAGTACTTATGGGATGTCTCAGGCATTAAGAATGATCATGTGCCAGAGGTAATTGAGCAGTGGTGAGATCAGGCAGCAGGCAATAATGCAGGAGACAGGTTCTGCAGGATAATTCTACAAAGTGGTGTTTAAGGTGTTAGAAGTAATTTTGCAATGGTTCAAGGATGTGAAAGTTATTCAGAAATGCAGAAGTGTTGTGGCTTATTTAGGAAAATTCAGTGATATTAGAGATTAGAAGAGAAAAATGTGGAATTGGTGTGGTTTTACCCAGAAGAGTGTGGTGGGGTTGTGCCAGGCCTCCATTTCATCCTAAGAGGCTTAGTATAAATTTTCTTTGCCCAAAGATGTTCTTTTAATGATTCTAGTGCTCTGCTTACATAAATCACCAATATCTCCTCTAGTTCTCCACAAATTGCCTCTTAACTTTTTTCATTGGATGCAGATTAATTAGAAGTTTCTAATAATATTGAATATAATAGGATTTAGTAACCATCCTATTGAAATATCAGCATTTTACCTTCTTCAAACACATTGCAATACTAGCATATACTCATCAATGGATTAGGTCAAAATATTGATAAGCTGATTTCTTAATATCCAGACCACCAATAGAGCTGATCTAACATAATCTAAAGAGGGCTTTTTAAGGCAGTTATGGCTATGTCATTTGCACACAGTTTTTAGCAGAACTGCTTATAGCTTTTAGCAGAAGTCTGTTTTATTCAGACTTTTTGATGATCAATAACTTTATCTTATCTCATTGTTAAGACAGATATATCAATAGGCTGTTAGAAGCTAAATTGCTAATATCAACATTATTTTACTTACAGACATATAGGCAGACCAAAAGAACAAATCACAGTATAGTGTAAATATTGCAAGCTATAATATGCAGGTTAATAAAGTATCCTTGACTGAATTTGCATTAAATATGATTGTATCTAAAATGATGGAATATGCCTTGTTTGAGCTTAATAGCAGATTTATACTATCAATAATGTGAGAGTTATGCAGCAATGGAGTAGCATATAAAAGTATGTGAAAATTTGTGCAAAAAGTGCTGGAGCACTTGACTAATGCTTATGATGCCATAATTGCCAGTCAGGTCTTTTAAATCAAAAAGCTGATATATGGCATGGTAAGGAGTCAGAGATTAGGCCAAGTAGTCTAGTGTACTTATTAATGCTGAATCTGAATCTGCCAAAGGTTAGAGCATAAAAACTGTGTCTAAAGTGGATTAGACTATATAAAGTCCTGGAAGCAGAGCAGCAAATATTCAACTATGTGCTGAAGTTGCCTGTAGCTCTGCAATGATAGCAAATTGTGCCATGATTCTATGTATTGCTGCTATAAACATATTAGGCCAGTAATAATGTGCTATTTCTAGATAAAGTGATGTCAGTGCCATATGATTTTAGTGTGAACAACCACTAAAAGTGGTTTATAAATGAGATCATTAGCTATTAATGGGCCAGTAGAGGAAGACTCAAGCTCAAAGTGCAATGGAGCCTAAGCAATACAACATGGAATTCATTTGCTCACTGCAATGAGTTGGCCATTCTAGACTGATATAGTATAAGTAAGTGCACTGTGGAAAGATAAATTGTGGATTTAGCCAAATTGGCTGTGGATAATCAATGCTATATAATGGAATCAGGTGATTTAAAAGATGTGACACTGCATGTGGGCATTGGCAGATAGTTGATTGCATGTGTATAAAAGTATAATTATGGAAGAATGTTAATAAGTGGCTAAATTTAGTCAGAAAATCTTTTTCTCTTTTATTATCTATATCAAAGTGTCATTATTTAGTAGCTTCTGCTGTTAATGGCCTTTTTTAGCCAAGCTGTGTTAGGCCTAAGTAGCTCAGGAAGATGGAGACTCATGGCTCATCTATAAACATGATCCTTGCTAAAAAGAATTGAGGCTCTGCTAGAGGCTCCCTAATATGCAACTTAGCAAATCAAGCCTATAAAAGGCCTGCAGACTTAAAATAAAGCCTGAGCAGATGGTGGCCCAGAGTATTATAATGGGGAGGCAGAGGCTTTCAAGGGCAAATGCTTATATAGCAGCAGCAGTATCAGCCAATGCAGATGGAATATAATATATAGCAGCATGAGATGGGCAAGTTTATGGAAGTGAATAATAAGATATACAGGGACTATGGTTCTTATTGAAGGCCACTACAGAATGTGATTGTCAGGTTCTGCTGAATTGGGGGCTTTCCAGGAAAGCAATGCCCTTATAAGGCAGACTTGATCTATAGATACTCGGGTGTCTGGAGCTCCGGGGCTTGGGCTCTGGAGTTCAAGATGTGGATAGGGAGTGGTCCCAGGGAATGGAACTTGACCCAGGGCTTTGGGTGTTTTTGTAGAGGTTGGGGATTGGAAGGAGGTTGAGTCAGAACTGGAGGTTCTAAGATGAGACCCAGTTAACAAATTATAAGTCGCAAAGTGCATACCAAACTTAGAGCATGCAATTATTTAGGCATGCTAGTCAAAGCATGCCAGTTAGTGCATACCAATCAAGCAAGAGGGCATGCAGCAATTTAAGTAATATCAAGACTAGTGAATATAATGGGGAACTACACTATAAGTACTACAGGGTTGAGTCTTGGGGTTCCAGGGGGTCTGGAATGGGTTCTGGGAGACATTAAGTAGTGGGCTGGGACTGTATACTTGGATTGCACATATGAGGTGCGTAATCAATTGGCATGGAAGGAGTTGTGATGTGTGATGGTTGGGAGCAGGCCACGTGATCCAATCATTGCCGGCAGTTGATTCTGGGGTCTGTGATGCAAGGTTCCCAGGAGTTGGTTGATGTCAGTTGTGATGTGTGTGATGGTGGTGTTAGCAGCTGTGGGGGTGGGGTCTGTTGTGGGGTTAACAAAAGAGAGTCCTAGGTGGGATTCCAGAGTTGTCCTGGGGGACTCTGGGGTTGTCCTGGGGGACTCCGGAGGGGGGTCATGACAGTAGTGTATAATAGATATTATAGACTCATACACTATATAGAGGAGAAAGGCTATTACAAGCCTTCTTCTAAGCTACTAGTAATTAAGATACTATCACTAAGATTGTCTTGGGAAACTTAGGCTAATTAAAAGATTATGGGTGTTCAAAAGATGGTGCAGTTGATGGAACAGGACCCAGCCACATCAAAGCATAACAAGGATAAATAGAAGGCTGAAAAGTCTATGCTAGCCAACAACTAGTATCTTGCAGAAGTATTATAGTGACTTAAGAGTACTAGTCATTTAGTGTCTGCAGATGCAGGATTCTTACAAGACCTGTTATTAGTCCTCATTATCATAGGGCTTGTTAATAATATTAAGAGCCTTAAAAACAGCATCAAATGATGCTTACACAGATTAAGAGAGGAGCAAAGCATAAGCTACTGTCTCATCTGCAAGTGAAGCCAAAGTAGCTCAGATAGAGGGATCAAGAGGCAAATTGGCCTTCCTTGCCAGCAAGAACAGTTATTAAGGTGGTTAAGGTAGTTAAGACACCACCTCAACTTGCCATTGAACAATTGTCAGTAGGAGCAGTATTGACTGCCTAGACATTGTCAGAAGCTTTTGGTAAGCTGCAAGGTGCTCTGACTCAGCCACTTAAGAGGCAGTAGCTTAGACAGTGGTGCTGACTATAGCAATGACAAAGACTATTGATATAATGAGACCTTTCAGGCCAGGAAAAGCACTAAAGTAAGTTGCAGATTTAGCTCTGGCTATCAAGTTCTGCTGAATTGGGGGCTTTTCAGGAAAGCAACACCTTTATGAGGCAGACTTGATCTATAGATACTTGGATGTCTAGAGCTCTGGGGCTAGGACTCTGGAGTTCAAGATGTAAACAGGGGGTGGTCCTGGGAAATGGAACTTGACTCAGGGCTTTGGGTGTTTTAGAAGCTGGAGGTTGGAGGGGAGTTGAGTCAGAATCAGGGATTCTAAGATGAGACCCAGTTAACAAATTATAAGTTGCAAAATGCATATCAAATTTAGAGCATGTAATTATTCAGGTGTGCCAGTCAAAGTATGCCAGTCAGTGCATACTAGTCAAACAAAAAGGCATGCAACAATTCAAGTTAATATTAAGACTAGCAAATACAACAGGGAACTATGCTATAAGTACTACAGGGCCAGGTTTCGGAGTTTTGGGGTGTCTGGGATGAGCTCTGGAAGGTATTGAGTAGCAGGCAGAGACTGTATACTTGGATCACATGTGTGGGGTGCACAATCAATTGGCATGGAAGGAGCTGTGATGCATAATGGCTGGAAGTGGGTTGTGTGATTTAATTGTTGACAGTGGTTGATCTCAGGGTCCATGATGCAGGGTTCCCAGGGGAGCTGGCTGATGGCAGTCTTGATATGTGTGATAATAGCATTGGCAGCTATGGGGGCAGGGTGCATTATGGAGTTGATGAAAGAGGGCCCTGGATGGAGCTCCAGGGCTGTCCTGGGGGTTTTAGAGGGGAGGAGTCATGACATCACCCCCCCCTCAGTGCTGAGACCCTTCAAGGCATATATAGCTGGTGGTTTGGACTGGGGTCCAATTGTAGAATCCAGCACCTGACCTGCCAGATATCAAGGAAAAAAATTTCACTATCAAACTCAATTATGTTGTGTATGCCAATGCATTCCCCAATGCCTCCATCTACTAATAAAGTAGCCCCCTTAGTCATATGGGAGGCCTGGGATGTGTGATACTATAAGTATGTGGCAGTACTTGCTCAATGTGAGTATCACTATGTTGTCCACTTGCTACAACTAACCTTCCTTTTTCAGAACAATGTAATAATCCTACTCCAGAAGTGGGTCCTAGCCAGCTCCCAGAGCTTGCTTCCAATGCAGGCCCCAATGTCCTTCTAGAGTCTCACCTAAGTTGTCCTGCATTCACCTTTGTACAGAAAACTGTTTCCCCCTCCCCATCCATAACCCTCTCTCCACCCTAAACTGCTTGCCCCCCATTTTTGTTATTCTAGAATGGCAATAAGGGCCATTTCAGAGGTCCCAGAGAGTCAATATATTGCATGGGCAGATGTAATGCAGGAGCTATTTAGGAAGGCTCTGGAGAGGCTCTAGGGTCTACCTGCTCATGCCTGGTATATAAGCAATGGACTGGTGAGTGGTTTCCTACTTCTAGTCTCTTTGCTAATTTTAGTGCAGTACTTGCACTGCACTTAATAAGTGGTCTCCTGCCTATTCAAAGTCCCAGACCCCTCATCCCGCCAGGACACAGCCATGTATGAGGCATGCCACCTCAACCATGAGCAATGTTCCATATTGGCACTGTGGAGGGTGTGTTGCATCTCTTGGGAACAGGGGTGGCTGCTGAGGAGAGTCACTTGAAGAATGGGAGTTAAGGAGCAAGACTAGGTGGTGAAGTCAGTGGGGAAGGCACCCACAAAGGCTTCTAGTGGGGGGTCGGGGGGCCAAAAAGTCATCTGGGTGAGAGGCCAGGGTTGTCCCATGGTCCTAATCACCCATTGGGCAACCTAGGCCAGGACTAGCAGTCATAAGGATTGTGGGAGGTGCCTGAACAAAAAGAAGAGGTGGGTGTTGCCCAGTCCCTCTCTGGGGCCTTCTAAGAGGGTGCATCAGGTGAGGAATCCCAGACTGCTCACTGCTGGAGGAATGTCTTGGCCCCAGGGTCATAATTCAAGTGGATTTTAGATGAGGGCAAATAGCTCCCATCTTGGGATCAGTTGGCTGAGGAGGTGTGGCAGGAGCACAGTCCAGGGGGGGTAGAAGAGGTTTTTTGAGGCTGGTTGAAGGGGGGAAAAGGTGAGAGTAGTTTGAGGCCCCAGCTTTAGGAGCCCTCTGTTTTCTTGCCATTTTCTGTAAATTAGTGTATGTATAAAATGTATATAATTGGTCTTCTAAAGTCAAAAAACAGTGTAAGTAAGGTGGCAGAAAAACTGGAAAAAGCACCTTACCCAGACTCTGGGGTGCTACTGTAGAAGAGGACTAAAAGGGAGTAAAATTTTAAAGGGGAGGAATAGAAATTATATATGGGAGTTGAATCCCTACTAAGCCCTAAGGTGGTGGTTACATCCACTACTGCCATCTGTGAATTCTGCACCCAGGAGGGTTGTTTCCCAGGTGCCATTGCTGGAAGTCCTGGAGTTTATCAAGGGTGCCTTCAAAGTTTTAGCATAGTTCCCAAGTGTTATCCTCCAGGCCATATCCTTGCCATTGTACAAGAAAGTGGAGTCATTCATAAATATTCTGGGAGTCAAGGATGTCTTCAACCTCATAGTGGTACTTGTCCTCAACCTCAATTGGGGGAGGGGGTTTGGGGTGTTGTTTGGGGAAGGAGTCTGGGGAGTGTCATTCCAGGAGGCAGATGTGGAATACTGGGTGCAGACCTTTAAGTCCTGGGGAGAGCTTGATTTTGTAAGCATGGGATAAGACTTTCTTCAAGATCTTGAATGGGCCAAGGCACTTGTAATCAAGCTTTGGAGAGGGCTGGTGGGTGCAGAGGTGGCATCAATCTAATCATACCTTTATCCTGGGGGCCTAGTTGGGGGTGTCTTTCCATTTCTAGTTGGCATATTTTATATAGGCCTGGTTTGCAGTATTAATTTTCTCCCAGAGAAATACATGAAAGAATTGAAGATTCCAGGCAGCATGTGATGGGATGCCCTGGAGTGAAAATGTCAATTGGGGGTGATATCCCTTGTTGGCAAAGAAGGGCAATACTTCAGTAGCTGAGTGTGGTGTATTGTTGTAGGTAAATTCAGCTAGGAGGAGCCTGGTGCACCAGTCATCCTACAGGTAGTTGATGTATAGCCAGAAATACTGCTTGAGAGACTGGTTGACCCTTTCAGTTTGACTATCAGTTTTGAAGTAGTAGGTGGTAGAGAGGCTAATTTTTACTTTAAAGGCCTTGCATAGGGAAGTCTAAAACTTGAACACAAAGAGTGGGCCACAGTCAGAAATAATGTCATCTGGAAGTCCATATTTGGCAAAGATATGCTCAAGGAATAGCTGGATGAAGTCCAGGGCAGTGTTTGTGGTGTGGCAGGGTATGAAGATGCCCTGTTTAGTTAGCCTACACACAACAACAAGAATAGCATCAAACTCTTCTGATTCTGGGAGTTCAACAATGTGATTCAGGGATATGAAGGACTAGGGGCATCATCTGACTGGCAGGAGTTTCAGGAGCCCATAGGATTGGTGTTAGAGGACCTTGGCCCAGAGGCAAGATTTGCATAATCAAATGTAGCAGGTCACATCCTTCTTCAACTCTGGCCAGAAGTAAGCTTGGTAGATAAGCTGGAGGGTCTTATGTATCCCAGATTGTTTTTGGAGCTTGTGGTCATGGTATTGGTGGAGAACATTGTAGCGGAGTTGGGCATGATCTGGGATGTAGATGCAGCTGTTTTAGAGGAGGAGTTTTTCATTGGAGAACAAGGAAAAAGCAGGATCCCAGTTGGTTCCATTGGAGAGGTTGTGAGGGTCATGGTCAGTGAAGTATTTGTCTCGGGGAGCACAGCATATCTGGCTCAGGGTTCCTTTGTCATTTAAAATCAGTATAGCATTCAAATGTTTAAGAGGGATCACCACACAATGATTGAATGCATTGCATTCCACCTTGAATAACTTCTTAGAATAGATATTTAGTCATTGAGTGAGGGCATTGAGTTTAGCTCCAAGTCATCCCAGGTAGTACTGGATTGTGAAGTCATACTCTGAGAGAATCTCAGACCATTGGGCCTGCCATTAACTGAGTTGCTTGGTTATAGTGAAGTACTGCAGATTATTGTAATCTGAGTAGACCTAGATCTGGTGCTGGACTCCCTTAAGGTAGGCTCACCATTATTTGAAGACTTCAACAATGGCAAAGATGTTGTAGTTGAGCTTGGCATTGATCATGGACTGGGTGTAGAAGGCAACTGGCCAGGGCTCCCCACCATCGGCTTCCATCTGCAAGAGAATTCCAGCAATAGCATAGTTGAAGGCATTGCATTTTAAGATAATTGGAAGGGTGGGGTCATAGTGCTGGAGTACAGGGGCAGTGGTGAAGGCCTCCTTGAGCAGGTTAAAAATGCTCTGGCACTTACTGTCCCAGTTCCATGCCACGTCCTTGCATGTGAGCTGATTGAGGGGTTTTGTAATACCAGAGTAGTTGTCTATAAACCTCTGGTAGAAATTAGTGAAATCCAAGAAGGATTGTACTTCCTTGACATTCCAAGTTTGTGGCCAGTTGACAATGGTCTCAACTTTGTGGGGGTCCATGTGAACACCATTTGGAGATACAATGACACTGAGATACTTAACCTCTTCCATGTGAAATGAATACTTCTCAGGCTTGGCATGGAGATTGTGCTCCCAGAGGCATCCAAGGACCTACCAGACATGCTTCCAGTAGTCCTCCCTTGAGTCAGAGTAGATTAGGATGTTGTCCAAGTAAATGATCATGAAAATATTGCTCATGTCATGGAAAATGTTATTCATAAAGTATTGGAATGTGGTGGGGGAGTTAGTCATTCCAAAGGGCATTACAAGGTATTTAAACAGACCATATCACATGCAGAATGCAGTTTTCCACTGATGTTCCAGGGTGATGCAGATGTTGTTGTAGCTGGAGCAGAGGTCAATTTTTGTGTAAACCTTGGCACTGCAGAGTTGGTCGACCAGATCACTGATAAGCAGAAGTGGGTAGCAGTTCTTCTTGGTGATCTTATTGAGTTCCTGGTAGTTGATATAGAGTTGGAGAGAATTATCCTTTTTTTTGGCGAATAGAACTGAGGCTCCAGTAGCAGAGGCAGAGAGTTGAATAAATCCCTTCTCAAGCATTTCATTGAGGTAGTCTTTGAGGGCCTGGAGTTTGACTTCCAACATATTGTAGACCTTGCCAAAAGAGGGAGTAGCTCCTTCCTCAAGGTTGATCATATAGTCATAGGGGCAGTAAGGAGAAATCTCTTTAGCATTGCCTTTGGAGAATATATCAGTGAACTCATGATACTTCAGAGAAACTACTTCTTGAAGGATCTGTTCCTTGCTTTTCTTTTCTGGGAGGATAGTGTCCCCTTGTAAGTGTTCTTTTAGGAGAGATGGCAAGGCATATAGCTGAAACATGGAGGTTCTGTCCTTTATAAGGTGGGCAAAGGAGGCAGCTCCAATGATCCTAATATCAAGTGCATTTAGGTCAATCAGAGTTGCGGATGCATTGGCTAGAGTGGGTTTGATGTGTGTCTGGGACTGGTCTAGGTAGTTTGGCCCTTTGTATCTGTTCTAAGAAATGTTTGGGGGTCAGGTGGGGGCCTTGCAAGTTTGGGCAGGCATTAGTGGCATATGGCTGGGGGGCATGGCTATTGTCTCAGGAGTGTTGGGCACTAGGTCACTTCCTAGAGCCTGAAGGTGCACGCTGGTTGAGGAGTGGTTTTTGGATCCCAGGAAGGTTATAGTGAGCATTTTCCAATTGATATCAGGATTTGTATTATATAGCTAGGGTAGTCCTAGCACCATTGGAGTCGACTTGTGAAGTTGTGTAACCAGGAAGTTGGAGATAAACTCATAACAATTGTTCAGGGTCACATGTCCCAAATGAAACCTTTGGATGGAGCTAGAGGAGGAGGGATTGGTTAAGGGGGTCATGAAAAAGGTCAAGGGCATTGCTAATGAAGACTTTGGTAGCTCTGCTATTGATAAGGGCCAATATTGGTCCCAGGGCACTGTCCAGCCTGGCATTGATGATGAAGGATCAAGATGAGCAAGACTGGAGCCTGGAGAGTGGTGGGAGCCCATATAGGGAGTCCTTTGGGGTCAGGCCTGGAGAGTGAGGAATATCGAAGGGAAGTTGCTAGTCATTGGGTGTTGGCTCCCAGATTAGGCAGAGAGTCAGGTGTCACCAGTCAATGTGAAGGTTGGTGTCTCAGAGCCATAGAAGCCCCAAGACTAGGGGTGCAGAGGCCTTTGGAACCTTAATCCAGAGTTGTCTCTTTTTTAGGATCTGGTTGGCTTGGAAGGCCTCTTCATCCTGTTTGTCAGTGAAGTTGGGATCCTCAGAGTCTTCTAGGGGTTCCTCAGGGCTCGGCATGTCATCTGGGTCATTGATGGCCATGGCAGCATTGAGTTAAGCCTGGAGGTGGGCACTGCTGCCAGGGTTAGTATCGGGTGAGCTGTGACTCACCCAAAGTCAGCTGCCAGGAAATGCAGGTGAATTATTGCTTTGGATTTGGGGGGTTGGGGTTTTCACTGGAGGGCTATGGGGGTCCTCCTCTAGGGTTCCAAGGGGCTTGGGAGTTCAAGTACTTGCTGTAGTCTTCCCAATATCATTGGTTGATCTGCATGACAAGGGCCTTGTATCCATTATAGAAGGGTTGTTTCAGGGTGAGTTGGAGGATGTCTTTGATATATTGTGGCAGTGCATGGTAGAGGGCATACTAGAGGGCACTGTAATTTCAACCTATCTCATAAGCTTCCTTCTCAAAACATATGATGAAGGTGGTGAAGTGCTCTTCAGAGTGCATCTGGAGGTTAAAGAGGTTGTCTTTAGCCTTGGCCATAGTGTCATAGATCCCAAACTTCTCAGAAAATTCATTGACAAAGGCTTGCTAGCAAGAAAGTGCTGGGTTGTTGGGGTTGAACTAGATGAGGGCTGTATAGTGGTTAAAGGCAATTTTCTGGAGATATGAGGTGGCAAAGGCCACCCAGAAGCTATTAATCTGGAAAATGAGTGGCTTTGCCTGAAACATATTAAGACATTGGGTGAGGAATGTACACCATTTTCAGGGGTCCTGGCCCATAAATGCATTGAGTTTTTGAATGTCCAGATGTTCTTTGTGAGCAAGGGCATCACAAACATTGTCTGGTCCAGTGCTGTTGTAGAGAGGAGGGCCAGCATTGTAGTAGTAGTAATAATGGTTACCCCTTCCCTCCTTATGAAGGAAAGGCACCAAGAGCAGGACTTCACCCACCTGAAGAGCCTCCTCCAGGCAGCTCACCTGAGGGTCCATACCTGGGAGGCCCATTGTCCCAAAGGTATTCATTCTGACTGGGAGGAGGCCCAAATCTCCACACAGGGATGGCAGAGGTGGTTGGTGGGTATTTAGTGGTATTGAGTCAGTTTGAAGAGGGCCAGGTGCTGGGTCAGATGCCAGGTTGCATGAAGGACATTTAATCCAGAAGAGTCATGCTTGCATTGGAGGCCATGGGGGATTCTATAGGTTGAAGTGAGGTGGCAAGTTGCAATGGAAGCTGAGTTCCAGAGGGTCTGGAGTAGACATGGGAGGCAGTGCTGAGGCAATCACAGGCACAGGCACAGAGCATTGTTTGTTGTTGCTATGCATGGGCTCATTGATGTAGCATAGTATGTCATCCATGCTAGGGATGTCTGCTCAAGGTCTACCAGGGTTTATTGGGAATCAGGCATTGTCCATTTACAGAAGTGGTTCCAGGAGTCTCTGGAGCTATCCCCAGGTCTCAAAGGTGCTAGAAATGGAGTTAGCCCTACAGCAAGTCAACAAGCTTACCATGCAGGCAGCAAACTGATCAAATAGTCCTCCCACTGGGTTGAGTGACTGCAGTATGGCTGAGGCATTTTGTTACTCTTCCCATTGTTGTTGCTTCAGAGTGGGGACTGCAGGGGCTACCAGAGCTGGTTCCAAGGGTTTCTGTTAGATGTGAATTGAGTGACCCAGATCTATGGGGTCATTGAGGGGTCAAGGAGAGGGAGACACATGGACTTCATCAAGCAATTGTTGCAACTCTTTGTAGAGGATTGTATTGTATCTATACTTTACCATAGTCTTCTCTAAGAGTTCTCCTTGCATGAGGCAATCCTCAAATTTGATCAAACAATGGGCCCAGTCCTCTGGAGTGCCCACAAAGTCATCATGTCTGAAATCCATGAGTAGTGCCCTTGCCCGCTGCACAAAGTCCTCCAGCAAGATCCTGAGTGAGTGTAGTACTTTGTCCCATTGCCATTCATACTCCTTGAAGCATCATCATTTTACTGGTAAGGAAGGTGTCCTAGCAGGTGGGGCAGCAGTTAGGTAGTGTCAAGGGGGGTAGTCATAGTTGAGAAGTCTCCAGAGTTGGGAGGCGAAGCACTGGTAATCATAATAGGGGGTGGGTGCAAAGAGGCCCTCACTGGGTGGAACTGGGCAAGGTCTGCTGAGAACTGGTGGGGTCTTTGGCAGGCCCCCGGGAATGCTCCAGTATGAGGGGACCTTCATGGATTGTGCTATAGCTAGGTTGGGTGGAGGAGCCTGACTGGCTAAGGGCCCCAAATTATAGAGGGATGAGTCAGGAGCCCAGTGGTGGTGGAAATATTGGGGTTCATATGGGAGAGGTGGGTAGGCAGGGCAGGAGGTCTGCGCAAAGTAGTGATCTGAGACTGGACATCTGTAAGAGTCAGTTTGGTAGCCTGTAGGGTAGTAGGTATAAATATATGTAGCCATCAAGAATGGAGTAAGAAGGGAGTCTTGATATTATGTCAGATTCTGCTGAGTTGGGGGCTTTTCAGGAAAGCAATGCCCTTACAAGGCAGACTTGATCTATGGATACCTGGGTGTCTGGAGCTCCAGGACTAGGACTCTAGGGTTCAAGATGTGGATAGGGGGTAGTCCTGGGAAATGGAACTTAACCTGGGGCTTTGGGTATTTTAGAGGCTGGGGGTTGGAGGGGGGTTGAGTCAGAACTGGGAGTTCTAAGATAAAACCTGGTTAACAAATTATAAGTTGCAAAATGCATACCAAACTTAGAGCATGCAATTATTCAGGCATGCCAGTCAGTGCATACTAGTTGAACAAGAGGGCATGCAACAATTTAAATTAATATCAAGACTAGCAAATACAATGGGGAACTACACTATAAGTACTATGGAGCCAGGTCTTGGGGTTCTGGAGTGTCTGGGATGGGCTCTGGGAGGCATTGAGTAGCAGGCAGAGACTGTATGCTTGGATTGCATGTGTAGGGCATGTGATTGATTGGCATAGAGGAAGCTGTGATGCATGATGGCTGGAAGCAGGTCATGTGATCCAATCATTGACAGCAGTTGATCCCAGGGTCTATAATGCAGGGTTCTCAGGGGGGCTGGCTGATGGTAGTTTTGATGGGTGTAATGGTAGTGTCGGCAGCTGTGGGGGCAGGGCGCATTGTGGGGTTGACAAAAGAGGGCCCTAGATGGGGCTCTAGGGCTGTCCTGGGGGGTTCCAGAGGGGAGAGGTTGTGACACTGGCCAAGGCAGTATTAGTATTTATGGGGTGAGGCCTAAAGGCTTTTATATTTGATATGATCAACACATCAAGAACAAAATATAGCAGTTGCCATGCATATAATAAAAGTGCACTAATTGCACACACATTTCCAGAAGGCATCCTAGCTAAGGCTGAAGCTATAATGCTGTGATTTCCTTTGCCAATAACTTTATTGACTCTCCCAGAGTTTCTACCAATTGTGGTGGCTGCATGCAATATGTACATAAAGCAGTAGTTGGCACTACTGGCTAAGCTAATGCATGCAATTGTAAGGGGGGAGGTGTTAGATGATGATTGGGTAAAAGATTCCCTTAAAGAAGACCTTAATTTGACATCTGATGAAATATTTCACAAGAAAGGGCAGCAACTTGCTTGTAATGCAAAGATTTGTTAAAAAAAGGCTGCTTATACCAATGAAAATCACTGAGAGCTACTATGTTCTAAATAGATTGAGGGCTATTATTATCCTCAGACATGCAGAGCAGTTGGACTTCTGCTTTGTAGAAAAATTGCTTCTTGTATATAAATATTGTGTTTGTTAGCATAAAGGCTAATAAAGCCAAAGTATATGAGTACAAGAGCAGCCTGCCTGCTAAGCCACCTAAATCTGTAGTATACAAATATACTCATTCTCAATCTCATAAAGCTCAAGCAGCTCTTTCATTACATATCTAACAAGTTTATGCTTTGTTGGAATTAAATTATTGAGTTTATTCTTTTCAGTGCCTTCAGGCATTTTGCAAAGCCAGTGGTGCTAGCCCTACAGGATGAAGTCATGAAGGTTGTAGTGCATCATTGGAGCTATATGTCCTGGGGTCTAGAGATGACTATCAGTAAGTGGGAGAATATAGCTTTCCTTAACATTCCACTGCACTTAGCATAGCTCAACAAAAATAGTTAAATTGTGCTGAAATCTATATAAGCATCAGTAGCTAATTAGCCTTTTAATTTAGAGCAACTAGTGCAGTATACACTTATCTTTAGCTAGCCTAGCTTAGGAAATGCCTTTTTTGGTTGGCATTTTATTATGCCTATTGAATATACTAGCAGACTCTATTTAGGTATGCTCTAATTCAGGCATTAAGTGTATTCTATAGAGGAAAGCTAATTATAAACTAGCAAATTTCCTCAGTCATTGCTCAACCAAGATTGTATCAAAAGATGGTAGAAGCTAATAATACACAGCTCCCAGGTGAGCTTCTTAAAACTGTTACAAGATCAAGCATGACCCTATATTGAATCTATAATAACAAGCATCAAGCTGAGTGTGCATTAAATCAAAATACTGATAAACTAATTTCTCAACACCTAAGCCACCAATAAGGCTAATCTAACATGATATAGAGAGGGCTTTTTAAGGCAATTCTGACTATGTCATTTGCTTATAGTTTTCAGCAGAAGTCTGTTTTATTCAGACTTTTTGATGATCAATAGCTTTATCTTGTCTCATTATTGAGATAGATGTATCACCATGAAGCTAGCAAAGGCAAGGCCAACTAGTAGCAATCTACTTGGCACAATCACTGTAACTGATATTATATTGAACATGGAGATGGAAGTGTAGCCTGAAAAACTCAGTACTGAGCCAGTTAAATTAGAAACAGTAAATAAAGAGAAGAAGCAAATTAGTCCCTGAATACATGCATTTTAAACATAGATGTGCTTTATTGATGAATAGACTATAGTCTTACAATTTACAAAAAAAAAACACACATATATATAATGAAAAAGCAAGACATTTCCCTTTCTTATTGTAGACTACTAATTAGTCTAAAGAGGAAGTGTGTAATGCAGTAGAACCATAATGCTTTACATATTATTTTTTATAATTGTATATTTCTTGTATGCACATAATGCACATATAAATATTGTATTTTATTGACTGCTTAGCAATTAGCTAAGTAGTCTTGTTTTGTCTTAGACTGCATAGATAGAAAATCCATATTTATAACATATTCTATTCTGTACAATAAGGCATAGCAAGCTCATAATGTTGTTACAAGTAAAGCAAGATTAAAGCTGAATCTAAGCAAAAAGCAAAGCTAAGACTCATGTCAAATGCACAGGTTATAACTTGCACTTGGACAAATACCAGAGCAACTGTTTTTGTGAGGAACAAGCTATAGCTTTGCTTAGATCTAGCTCAACCTTGCTTCACTTGGTTTGAGCCTTGTATTTACTATTCAATGTTTAAATTCAGCTTCAACCTTGCTTTGCTCAGTTAAGGCCTTGTTTTTCAATATGCAATGCTTAAATCCAGCCTTAACTGAGCAAAGTGAGGTTAAAGCCTTGTTTTTCAATATTCAATGCTTACATCCAGCCTCAACCTTGCCTTACTTGCTTAAGATCTTATTTTTCAAAATTCAATGCTTAAATCTAGCATCAACTTTGCTTTGCTCAGTTAAAGCCTTATTTTACACAACTTAATTTCACTTTATTTGAGTATAGTTTTGTATATGTATAAATGATTTATAATAATAATTTCAAGTGATATATGATGGTACATTATTAATTACAATGTCAAATAAGCTAAGAATAATAGAAGTTAGTTAAAAAATTCTTTTGTTAAAAGTTATACATACATTTAAAAAGCATTTTATATTAGTATATTATAAGCAATAGTTAGGTTATATGCTAAAATCATAAATATTAGTTATAAGAAGTAATATCATTCAAAGTTACATTTAAATTTGTAAATCATTAAAAATTTCTTAATAGACAATATTTGCAGTTTTTTTTGATGTATTCTCTGGTGATACAATTACCTTAATTTAATTTTCTAAAGTGCAACAAGAGAGTGCAATATAAAGTTGACCATGCACAAAAACCAGTATTTGCAAATCCAATCCAACATATTTAACTGATTGCCCTTATAACTTGTTGATAGTTATAGCAAAGGCTAAACAAACTGGAAATTATCTTCTTTTTAATGGAATAGGTAACTTCTCTTTAGAAGTATCAAGATTAAATCTTGAAATCATGACAGTTGATCCTGCAAACTTAGCATCTCCACTAATAATGTGACATTGAAGGACTCTGATGCTGATATAAGTAACAATCATTTTTGTTCCATTGCAAAGCCCTCTAGTTGGATCTCAATTCCTGAGTAGCATTACAGAAACACCAACCTTTAAAAAGAGTTTAGCTAGAGGCAAACTGCTAGCTAAGAGTTGAAATATTTCATGGGATATAATGTAAGGCCATTGATATTTGTATCATCACATTAAATAGAGTCTGCACTTTGTAAGATCTTTTCTTCTTCTGGAAACTTCCATAGAACTTCTGAATTGATATCTTCTATATTAGCATTCTTGCCAAAAAGAATAGTATAGTCTAGGAAATACTGATCATCTTGATGGTAATTAATATCAGGATAAGTAGAAGCAATTAATCCTGTAATAGAATTGTCATGGCAGATCAAAGTATCTGGCAGCTGTATTGTTTCTTCAGGACCTAGATTTTTTCCAGCACCAATATCTAATAATCAAGCTGCATGAGCCATGTTATCAAGAGTCTGATCCAATCTCATATTTTGGACTAAATAGTGGACTTGGATGTGATTCTAAAGTCTACCTCTCTTGAGTAAAGCAGCAATTATCTGTTGTCTAAGCCCTTGTTAAATGACTAGAAGAGTTTATCAAAAATCTCCTCCAAAAACTATAGTCACTCCACTAAAAGAGATGTTTTTATCCAGAATATCTCTAAAACCATGATCTACAGCATCAATGACATTTTTATACTGCATTGGAACTTCATCCCAAATAATCACTTTAGTATGAAGCAGCAATTGAGACAAATGTGTTCCTCTTTTAATGTTGGCAATAGATATATCCAGTATAGGAGTGGGGATTTTAAACCTAGAATGAGCAGTTCTACCACTTTCTGGTAGTAAGGCAGCAATTTTAGATGATGCTACACATAATGCAACATCTCCATTGGCATAGACAGCAGAAGCTAAAGTATTGCAGACAAAGGTTTTATTACATTCTTCTGCACTGTGAATGAATGTCATCCTCCCTAAATTGCTGTTTACTGAGTCCATAACAGCATTGAAGGTCTTCAGTTGTTCAGCATTAAACTTGGCCTAGTATTAAAGTCAACTTTAAATAAAGAAGTCAATTACCTAGAACTATATTCCAAACTTGTTGAAGTTCTGGCATATTAGGAAAGTCTTTAAGAGTTTTGCCAAAGTTCATTAAGTTATTATTGATAAGATGAAGACTATAGTCATAGATATCATCATTAGTAAAGTTTTAATCTCTGTACTGCCTGATATGTTGCAATCTGTGCTAAAGATCATCACAAATGGAATGCTTAAATTCATTCCATAGAACTTCAGGAGTAGTAGAAATACAATAGAGTAGAATGATGCAAAAGAGCTGTCTAAGAGCAATCCTAGTTGGATTGGAGCAGCTTCATCAAGACATTGCCTCCATTCTGCATCATCTTCTAAAAGACCAAGAGCTTTGCATGCATTCTTATAAGTTGGATAAGTATGGCCATTAACTATTTTTAGATCAGCCTATAATGTTGCATTGATTATAACTGTTAAGAGCATCCTAAGATAGAACCTCTCTTCTTGTTTTGGTGAAGCAAAATATATTCATCCAATAGTTGTTCCTCACTGCCTTTTTTTCCAAGTCTTTTTTGATGAAATATAAACATACTTGGTTGGAAAGTTTTGATAAGTGGTGTTGTTGTTGGGGAATATAGCATTGGCTTCAAACCAAGCTGTGAGTGCAGTTTTGTCCAAATTAGCTCTAGCAGCCACTGTCTTCATAGGTTTATTATCTCCAAAGTAAACTTCATGTTAGTCTTCTAAGTGGACAGGTAATCTATAGACTGCAGGGAATTCTGCATGAATGTTGAATTCAAAAATGTATCAGCAAGACTCTGGTGCTGAAATATATCTGGCATCTAAGTATTTCTTGATTTCATCTCTTTGATCTCTAAAGATTTCTAAAATTGTCCTATCATGGCCTTTATAAATGTACTTGTGAATATATTTGATAGCATCCACTAAAGCATAAACTTCCATATTGATATGGCACTGATATTTAGCTAAGAGATAAGAGTTGTATGAGACAACATCATGGTTGTCATAATATAGACCATGCTTTTCAAAAAAGCAGCCATTGTCAGGTCTGGTATATTGAAGATAGCCATTATCACTATACTGAGTAGTCTCTTGAAATTCTTTAGGGAATCATTTAGAACATTTGCCATCTACCATGCACTTTGCATTAGAATAAGCTATTCCACATGAGCTATAAACTATATGGATAGTAATAACTTAATAACAAAGTTCAGTAACTGAATAAAGAATTCAAGCAAAGCTCATACCTGATACAATTGAGGCTGAGTAACTGGATCAGGAATTTGAGCAGAGACAATAGTATCCTCATGAGCTGCATCTCTGATTTTATCATTATAATAAAAAAATATCAAGATATGCACATGTGGAATTTTTCTCTTTTGGAATTCAATGGTGTGAACATAAGCAACACACCTTCCAAAGATACCATCTTTAAGGTCCTTTAGAAGAGCATTTTTATCAAGTTCAAATACTCTGGCAACAATATCAGACTAGTCAGAAGCAGTTTGTTTTTTTTCATTGATTGCAGGTTCCTTCAAAAGAGCTTCTTTAATTTCAGGCCATTTTGGATTAGCAATCATTGTTAAAAATGCCTAAAAATAGCTATAGAGTTTTAGAATAACTGCTGCATATGTCATTCACTTCCAGTATGAGAAGCAAGAAGAATAATACAATAGCCTTGTTGAGGTAACTCTTCATCTCTAGCTGCAGCATCAACCACTCCCTAATAAACTTCAGCCCTAATCTTCTTTTGATTATGCCTAACCCAGTTGAGCTTATTCTATTCAGTTGAAGCCTATACATCTACAATATATTGCTGAAATAATCTGCCACTCCAAAGCAAAGTAGCATTAGCTTCCTAAGCTCTTTGCTAAAGCCTATATGCATAATATGCAATTTGAATAACATTGACAGATCTTCACTGGTTTTCTAGTCCAAAGTAAAACTGAATATTAGTGTGAAATCCAGATTCTCTAGTTAAAAAGATGATAATGTAGTATAAAGGAGTGTAATATAGATGTAAGTGGCTAATATGCTGCAATCAACCTCCATGCAAGTGCAAGACTATACTATGGTGATTTGATTTTTCTTTAGATTCATTTCCAGGAATGACAGCAGCAATACCCTCTTATTCATTAGGCTGATTATATCATTGATGATCTCCAAAATCAGCTTGAAGTTTAACTGAAAGTTTTTATAGTTGATTCTCTGGCACTTCTCCCATAATTTGCTTAGCTTGCTTATATAAGCCAATGAAAGGATTAACTCTGCAAAGCATATTTTATAAAGATGCCATTGTTTCAGGATCCAATCCAGAATTACTCTGTTGACAAAAAGTCAATTGCTAATTATAATTATAGAAATAGAGCTGTGCATATTTTGGCTGCTCTCCTTTAGTTGGAAGCAAAGAACCTATGAGGTGATAAAGTTCTCCATTAATCTTAAAGCTGTATGATCCAGGAGCATTAGTAATAGCATGATCAATTTTGACTCCCAAAAAAGTAAATGCAAAAGCTGCATTGTATTGACAAATAAATGCTTTGAAAGCATTGAAAAGAGAGTAATAGCCATATAGCAGTCTAAGTAGCTCTAGTAGAGCATTTGCTACTCTAGATAAATCAATTTGGCCTTGCAAGCAGCATATGCCAAACTTTGAATGCTATTTAGTAGACTTAGTGAACTTTTTGGCATCAAAGTATAGAGCTTGGCAGTATTGACATATAACATTCATAGGGCCAAGATAAAGTAGTAGAGGCTTAGTCAAGTAAGGTTTCTTGCTCTTGAAGGAGCATTTTCAAGTTCTTGTATAGTTTATGAAATAATAGGAGGATGAAGAGGAGGATGGTCTGCTTGTATATATATAGCAGGATTAGCCATATTGAGTGGTTCTGCTAGTAGATTTTGCTGCCCAAAATTATCCACAATATCTATAAGTCAATTCAAATACTCCAAAGAATATTGCATTAATTGATTAAAGGCTGTATAAATATAATCCAAGTTATTTTGAAGACCTAGATTATGATTTGCTCTATGGCAAGTTTCACATACTCCAATTCATCTTCAGAACCTAAGCTATTGAAGTCCTCCTCCAGATCAGCTACATGCTGCTGTTGCCAATCTTTTAAAATTCTTCCAGCTCTAGCTTAATTTAAAGGCCTATATTCAGAATTGAAATCTAGAGGCTATTAAGTATCATTAGTCAAGCTATTATTTTAAAATGCATTTTGCCTAATCTTTAGTTGAACTGTTTCTCTTCTTTCATGATGCAAAGCAGCTAATGCATGATGTTGCCTTTTGACATGTCTCAGCCTTTGCTGCTCTTTTAATGCTGCTAGTGCTTGTTGCCTTTGCCACTCTAATGCCTGCTCTTGTTGCCTCTGCTGCTTTATAGCTATAGCCTGTTCTTGTTGCCTTTCCACTCTTCAGCTATAGCAATATGTCTCAGCCTTTATTGCTCTTGAAATACTGCTATAGGCATAGGATTTAATAAAGGAGCATTTTTATATTTCCTAATTATAGAAGCAGGTAAAAGTGGCACCATTTTAGATATGGGATTTTGCAAAGGAGCATCTCATTCTTCAGGCAAAACAGTTTCAGGAATAGCTATGATAGCTTGAGCAACAGGTAAAGAAGGCACAATTCTAGGCAAAGAGATTCTAGGTGCAAGAATAGATAAAGGTGGCACTATTTTAGGCATGGGATTTTGTAAAAAAGCATCCCATCCTTCAATTAAGATAGTTTTAGGAATAACTATAGCAAATGAATCATTAGCAATAGCAGACTGTCTAGTCTGATTATTAACCCCAGATTTTATATTCCCAAGTCTAATACCCTCAGCAGGCAAAACTCTTTTAGGAATAGTCATAGCAAAAGGATCATCAAAAATAGCAGACTGTCTAATCTGATTATTAATCCCAGACCCTATATCTCTAGTTTGATTATAAGCCCCAGATCTCATACTCCCAGATCTAATACTCCTAGATTCAAAGTGAAGAGGTGGCACAACCACAGAATTGATTTTAATGTTTCTATTTGCATGATGATCATTAGGATCAGTCATTGCATTTGGCCTTCTTCATACTGGCAGACTTTCAGACACTTGCCACACATCATCAAACAATAGTATAGTACTAAAATTGTTTGAAATGAGCAAATTACTTTTTACTGAAATTTCAAAGTCACAGTCACATCATGTGCATTTTATCATGTGATGTGTCACACATGGCTGGACAATTCAAAGTCAGCCTTATTTGTCAGCCTTAGTCAGAGATGACAAATTTTAATCAGCACATCAAATTTCCAAGAGTCGTCGCATATATTATAGATCTAATCTAATCTATATCAGCAAGTACGTGTAAAATGGCGCTCGTCAAGTGGAAAATCAATGAATATGGATAATTGCATTTGGTTCACAGCAAGGGTCAAAATAGGTATCAGGCCATCCAAAACTATACAACATCTCAATGATATGATGAACTCACCCTGTTACAGTCTGGCACTTGGATCGGCACATATTATTCGAAGATCAAACTCAATACACACCTTTTGAACAAGTTGTGGTCAGGCACCAATCCTAATCTGCATTCTATGGTTTGTGATCTGTATTAATATGAGTACTAGATCTTCTAACTGCCGTGCACTTATCAAATCTCCGATCTTGATCGTAAAGGTCTTGTTATCTGTCAGCAGTCACCCGAAAGTATATTAATAGACGGGAACCACAGATCATACACTTGCACCAATGACTAAGGTGCGCCTCTTCCGGCCTCTTCGAGAGTTGAAAAGATATGACCAGGAAACAGGAGCCATAGGGTGTAAAGAGCTAATTGTAACAAGGAAGGTGATCGCTACTTCTATTAATACAATCCGACGTTGGGCCATGATCCATCCAACTTGGGATACTCGGTAGGCTTGTCTTTGTTGTCATCTTAATCAAGGTTCACTCTGTAGTCAGAACTCGTTTTAGAGGTCACTTAATTTTGGAAAATCAGATTACTGCATCTTCCACGAATCCTCGTGCCGCAACTGCCGCCCAGCTTCATAAAAGATCAGGAGCTCATCAATGCCCTCGTTTCTGCTACTCCACCAGTATCGATACATGGCACCCTTTACTACCAAGGAAATAAACGAATCGTACTTTAATACAGTAATTTTCTATGCGCTACTGCGAGGTATGAAAAGACAATTGACCTTGGAATCGGCGCACCGGCTGATGTTTGATCTAGGAATTCATTTTACTGTGTACCTTCTTGCTATAAGGAAGATTTGTGCGTTTTTGTGTTCAACATGTGATCCCTTTTCTCAGACGTAGCTTGCAGGGGCAGGCCCAAAGCGCAAAACGCAGCCACGAGTGGGCATGACGGTCGTCATAACCATATTATTCATTCTAGCAACTGCTGATTTTGGTTCCTTCTGGGCGTATGTTCGAAGTGCATTCATCGCTCACGACGAGAGCGCTGAATCCATTGCTGATGCTTTAAATTCATATCCCACCTGGTTCACTGCCATGCTGTCGTACTCCGACGCCAACGCCGTTCTCGCAGATGCTGTCATTGTAAGAAGTATTTACTGCTATGTTTCTTGTCATGTTTTACATCGAACAGATCTGGCGCACTTGGGTCATTTGGGGCAGAAACTGGTGGATCACCGTGCTTCCCATCATAACGACATTACTTACAATAGGTGGGTTTTATCCACAGCTTATATTCTCGTCATCTAAAATGCACTGAAGCTTTCTCAATCATCGCCATCTTCCAAGTCGTCACTAACACGACATTTGGTGTCGTCGGGGTTGATTATGCAACCGCTCTATACATTACGACACTGATTACAACCATCTTTTGTACTGGCGCCGTTGTATATCGTGTGGTTTCAATCGGCGGTTTCCGTTCCTACAGCAGCATCCTCGAAATTCTAATTGAATCGGCAGTATTGTATTGTGTCGCAACAATCTATGCTCTTGTTGCAAACGTCGTGAGCGGACCTGCAGCTGAATATGCCTCTGCGTTCTGGAGCGCATGCGTAGTAAGTCTGATGCTAATTCAGCTCATATTACATGTCACCTGAAGTATTCTGTCGTGCAGGGGATCGCACCAACGCTCGTTGTAGCGCGCGTAGCGGCAGGACACGCTGCGCCCAAGTCAAAATGGCCGTGGGATATCGAAAGTAATTCCGAAATTGGTGTACAATCAAATCAAGGGCCATTAGTGTCTCTCCCGCAGTTCTTCCATGCCCCTCGCGAAAGTCCCTCACACAATACTGCGACTCTAACCGGGACTTACCATGACCATGATAGGTTCAACGGTTATTTCAAACCAAAGGAGGTCGTTTAGAGTATATATGTGTCTGATATCAAGTATTAATATCCGTGCTGCCTTTAAGTTATGGTGAACCTGTCTTTTTCTGTACGATCTACTGTTGGTGTTACAGAACAACTGTGTACGGGTACGATTATCGCCGACTATCGCGCCACTCACACTTACCTTGGTTTTTCAGCTTATCTGATGCCCGAACTCTGCATATTCAAAGAGTGAGCCATGTATTCACCGAAGTACCAAAGTAAGGATTCCATAGCCATTTGTCGAACTCCTTGTGGCGTAGCAACGTCAGTATGACAGGTGACCTCCAGAGAGAAGCTCTCACGCGACATTTCCAACCAACACCAGGCTGCATGCCACACCTTGTGGCAAATTTGAAATTGAAGTTTTGAATGAGATTTTACGGGAATAAATGTTCTGATGACAATTTCTGGTATTGGTGCTCATCTGCCTGGAATCTATCAATCGGAAGCTGTGGGCGCAGTGTATGGGACAACTTAGAGAATATTGCGAATTCAGACTTGAGAAACAGTTTCAATAGGGACATGGACAGAACGCAAATACAGATGTAATTTTATGGCAAGCCGACATATAGGACTATTCTGGACATGGTTTAGAAACTCCTTCTAAGTAGTGAATAAGAATGACTTCCTTTGATCTAATGACAGGATACTAACCGAGGCAGCAAAACAACTTTCCTAGTCTGTTGAACTTCCATTCCATTTCCTGCAAAGTACCTGTGACTTTCAAAATGCCAACAATTGTTCGCCGTGACCCAATTTCCCACGCCATTCAAGTAGCGTTCCACTCTGCCTTGAAGCTTGTCCCCGAACGATGGGACGTCACGTAAATCATTCAAGAAGTTACATGCAAGCTTTGCGTGGTAGTTGCCAATCCACTCCATTGCTTCATTCAAACCGAGGTTTTCGCTATGCATCACGACAGTGACAATATTATGGCCTTCATCCCCACGGGCTTGCTCAATGTTGTAAGAAAATAAATCCTAGTTTCACGTTGGGAAAGATACATCTCAGAAAGTTCGGAAACTTACATTATCAATCAAGATCATGTCGACACAGGCATCACTAAGTTTCTGAATGACAGGATCTTCTAGGACCTCATCAGGAAGGTTGAGACCAAATTGAAGGATAATTAACGACGGCTTGACGCCGATTGTTTGGCGGCGGACAAGAAGATAGTCCTCAACGTTTCTGATGTAATTCTGAGCACGATCCTCGGCTTGTTGAACAACTGAGGCAGTGTATTCCTCGAACGACTCAATAAACTGACGGCGTGCACTCTCGCAAGCACACTTGGATGACAATTCCCAAAACCTAGATTAGACACCTTGAAAAAAAAATTCTCAGTCATTGAACACACCAGGGACTTACTGTCGCGCAGCTTCTCCGATGATGGACTCGCCAACGGGCCTTGCTTTAGTAGGATCGCGTATTGCGTCCATGACTATCTTTGCCAATTCTTGGGCTTCGTGTGGCGTCGCCACATCAGTATATTCATCGAACAAGAAAAATAGCTTCATGAGATAGCAGCCCGCACGAAAGACATCTGCATATGAAAGACACTTATTGATGAGGATAAATTAGAAGAGAACAGCATACCTTTGTTCTCCAATGGATATGCGAGAGCACCCAAGAGATCTGCGAAGCATTCGAGATCATTCTCTAACACAAGGCTGACCAACTCACCGAAATTGCCTAAGTCAAACGATCGTTGCACACGGGGCGTGGTGGTGAATTGTTGAATCCACGCTGATGATTCTGCTTTGACCTCAAGGTAATATGGGTTGATATTACGCTTCCAAGGCCAATTGGCAAGAGTCTCGGGGAGGATAATGGCGTCTTCTGGGCGGTCGATGATCATCTTGGGTGTAGCTTCCGTGCGAAAAAGTGTCCGTGATGTCCTGTATTTAAGAAAATGGTTCAACTTACCTGGTGTTTTCTGACAAACTGGAACGATCGTCCCTGCTGCTTTGTCGCTTCAGTTTTACATTGTCATTGGCACATCATTCTGGACTCCACAACAATCTAAAGGATACATTGACAGAACTTTGTCACACCTTTCGCATGTTGATTGTTGCCTGACAGTTTGACGAAGCCATGATAAAGTCTCCTCATTCAAATCGGCTCAAGGATTAACTCTGAAGGAATCTATGGACTATGCGTTATTTCCGTACCTCAAAATTTTGGCTTTTATCTTATGAAGCAGTACATTCTATAAGGAAAATTTGACAAACTTTGATTGCTTAGTGTGAGCGGGTCCTGCAGTAAGTGTTATGTCTCGAGGATACAGTAGAAATAAAACTGATTTTGAATAGCGCTACAGACTCGAGATACACGTACACTGGACGTTTGATTATACCACACATTTGAATATTGAATTAATCTCTGTCTTTACGCAAGAGTTGCTATACTCGGGACCGAGTACCATATACAATTGACATACGTTAAGTAAGGTTCGCCGTATTACCCATGACTGCACCTCCGACTTGCGTAAGATGGACTGAACGGGGTACAAATGGAGGAAGTTACGACATGACGAGTCCACACGCTCTCTCATTCACGACAGCCAAATTAATCAGTGGAACAAGGATAGAAAAAGTGAGTATCATCGTTCGGCTAGCATAAAGGGGTAACTTCGTAAAAATAGAAGGACTTGAAATCAAACAGTGTTCAATAAATTCGAATAGATGTGTGCATAGAAGAACCTTATTGCCTAACTCGTTCCAAGCTTGTGATAAGTGGTACTAGAAACGCGCTGACGTTTTTATGGTAGAGATTACTCGAGTTGGAAACGAAACAGGCTGGGCCAGAGCAGCATAATATAAATGATGTTTCTCTTCCTTATTGCCATTTAGACAATGGGTGAAGTACGCGATTAGCAAAATAGTGGCGTCCAAAATATAAACTCCGAATCTGGATCATTCAGAATTCCAATGACAATCAATAACCTGATCAAGGGATAAGATGATCAAGCGTCGAAGATGATGATCGCTACGATGTGACCGGGTTGACTGATAGTTCACACGATTTACGCGTGAGTTATGCAAATTTGTCGGCAGTCTTCATATAATATTGCGCAATAGTGACATCATACGTAAACACTGCGCTAAAACACCGGGGACAGTCTTTTTGAGGTGAACATGTGGACAAGTGGAGTGAGATTTGTACCCTACACAGATAACGTAGGTCCTGCCTTAATCTGCAAGAAGTTTGTAGACATTAATTGTATGTAGTACCAGGACGAAGTGAGGAAGGCGCTGACCTTTCTTGTTGCCGGGCAACGACCTTATCAGAAACGTATTTGGAAGGTAAATTTTGCTTTCTGTGCAGTCATAGATGCCCTCTTCTTTCCTTAACCTCACATCTCTTACTCTCCTTACCTACTCACCTCCAAACGTTAATTATTCCTGTAAAGGCTGTAGATTCGCACATATGCAAATAACACAGGCGCCCGCTTTACCCTGGACTGGATATACGTTCTTTCCGAATTCACTGCTTCCGGATTAGTGGTGAGTCAAGTGACGATAAGTACTGTAAGAGCAGTTGAACTCTTGTGACCTTGGTTTGGGCATGACAAGCTCTGATTTGATGCGTAGGAAGAAGAGGTTGAGAAGCGTTGATAGGATGAACACTTCTTTACTTGGCGTATGCATGGAGGGCAGTCTGCTGGCCTGCTCAGGTGCGACTCTGTATCCCGAATCTGTTTAAAAGAATGCAGGCGTGTAGAGGTCTATGCATGGTTGCTGTGGAGATGAGCAACAGTGCTAGCAAGGGATGCATTCATGCAAAATATTGAAAAGGCAAGACTGCACGTGCTTCCGCTGGATCGGACCTGGCGGTCACATGAAGAAGCGCGTTCTGCCTATTAATATGCCGTCACTTTCATTCATGCATCGTTTATGGCTCCCCCTTACCTGTCCGTCTTCTACCTAGTTGTACCTCCGTTCGCTGTCCCCGTCGTTCTTCGCAATGGAAGTCGTTCAATATACACACCAGTCCCACTCTTAGCCTTGCTTGCTCTCGTGTCTGGGGGCTTTGGACTGATTGAGAATCCACCAGTACAGGCTGTTCTGCAGACGTTACTTGCTGCGATACCGGGCGGGTCCGTTTTGCATTTACAGGGACTGGCCAATGCACCCGTGTCTATGTTGGCGACAACCGCCCTGCTTCTTATATGCGGTATGTCTCAGTAACTTGTCTGAACATGTTCCAATGAGTTTGCAGCCACCCTTCTTTCATTCTCACCTCGCCTTTCTCAAGTATCCCCTATACTATTCCTCATATCCATCGTCACTACTCTGAGTACTACCGTTCTTCTCTTCCTTGCGCGTCGAAGAACTTCATCTTCCGTAACGCCCACATCCAACCCCGTCCTGCCATCTCCCACACCTTCGCATGCATCGTTCCAGCACGCAGACCCCGAGATCAAGCAACCTGAGTTTGCCTCCCTCCGTTCTCCCTCAGAGCCTGACCTTGATCTTTCTCGGCGGTACTCTTCTCTCCAACAGCGTGCATTCCCTGCACCATCTGGCAAAACCGACCTCTTCCTTATCCTCTCAGTCCAGCTTTCGTACATAATTGCTATGTCTTTTTGCATTCCTACTGCCCTTCGCGCACCCGCAGCTTCGACGACACTTGTTTCTCTCTTCGCCACCTCTGGCCACGTTTCCATCTCTACATACGTTTTTCACATCGTTGACATCGTATTTAGGATTATCGCTCTCCTCCTTTTGTTCATAGCGTACTACAATTGTTCTGCCCAGTTGGCATCCCGCGGCATTCGACCAGCGTCACCTTCGATATCCAACGCTCCAACGATTCCTCGTCGCCCAACCACCCGTATTTTCTCTCCGTCTACCTCGCCCACACCCAGGCGTTTCGACTCCCTCATCCTCCCGTCGGCCCCGACAGCCACTCTCATCTCTCCCATCAAGCTCAATTTTTTCAGGCCAAAACATAAGCGCGACGGCCTTTCCGCCTCTTCGTCATTCTTCTCTCCGTACCCAAAGCGAACGCCTTTCAAACGGACGCTTCTTGCACCGACCTCCGACCCAGAATACGAACCTGAAATTTTCAGACGTTTCCCATACGGAATCAAAGAGATATCTCCGTCTCCTTCCTCGAGCACAACTTGCATAGCGTCAAACCCCATTGTTCCAGCACCAGATACCAAGGAACACTCAATGATCGATGACACCTTTCCATTCCCGAGTACTGCATGTGATCCGGTATTGGTGCGCGCTGCGACGCCAATGCCTGTGCTATGCAGGGAGAGAGCGTGGTCCTGGGCACATTCGGCGCATGTTGCGAAAAATCAGAGGGGACGGGACGAGAGGAATGTCGCATTTGGCGATGAGGACTGCACAGACCTAACGGACCCGTTCGCCTCTGGTCCACCACGAGCGACTGTAGCACCGAGTGCGTATGGACGATGGGCTGAGTCTGTCGAAGGGTCGAGGAGGTGGTCAGAGCACGAAATATATCCACTGACACGAATGAGCACGTGGGGACACCTCCCGTTTCATCAACAGCGTCAAGGAAGGACGGAGCCGAGTAAGAGAATCGATTCGACTGTGTGTGCCCCAACTTAGACAGCAGAATTCTCGGACACCTGCCTTCTACCTTCCCCATTCCGCTCACGAGATTTCAGCTCGGGTCGGTCATCACCCACGCCATCACCCCTAGATCTTGATAACCGGACTAAGACTTAGAAGAAGGGACCCAACACCAAAATTCGCTGACCCCATCTCTTAAAAAAACTGGATGTTTGAAATTAATATCGGGACAGTGGAATCGCATTTGTATGTATGTGTACTTCAATGGACTTTTGTTCACTGTGGAATCTACATTTCACGTGAGAGGGGGAAAAGCCATGTACGCAAGATAGGTATGACCAAGTTGAATCATCAACCAACGCGCTTTGTACCTTCTGCTCCTCAGTTGTCATCTCTAGATGACGCCTTCTTGATTTTACGCCTCAACATTGATTCCTGCTGGTTAGTAGTGCTTGTTCTAGAGATTATATCTGCGCCGGTGACCAAAGTATGTCTTGGATATGCGTGAGGAAGGTTACAGTCAGCGCAGGCGTACGATGGCGGAAATCTCGGTGGAAGTTCACGCGGGGAACTGAGTTCAACGAAATAGGTTGAGCTCCATGTGTGACCAAACAATAATAACGAAATACCAAACTGAAAAGCAATCTCTGGAGGCGGAGAGAAACAAGATCCTAACTGAGAATAAGCTTGATGTCTATGAGAAAAGGATTTCATGGAATCAAGTGACAAGAAAGTTGGACTGAGAAGAAGTACAATATGATACAGAGGGAACGTATCACTATTAAAAATAGACTAGAGGGTGAGACCCTATGCAAGTTCTGGATGAGGTCAAACACACAGGCCAGTCCAAGTGATATGATATTCGCACTTAAAAAAGATAATCCGGCCCCAAACGAGCCAAATATATGAAAACAACTCTGTGAGAATGGCGGATTTTTCGAGAGAACACCACAATAAGCTCCAGTGCCAATGCAGGAATGTACCATTTGAAATGAGAGAAGAAAAAATAAGGCCTTAAACACTATCAAGACACGCACAAATATCAGTCCCAAGACTCCAACCTGTTGAGTGGGGGGATCGCGGCACGCGTCGGACTCACGTGATGGTAGTGGCGCCGCAGAGAGGGAAAGCTACAGGAGATAAAGTTCCTTATGACATATCAGATTCGGATGCTAGACAAACCTCAGTCGCTGATACACCGACTGAGGTATGTGTCCTGTCACTCCGTCTTGCCGCCCTGGCCAGTCAGAGAAATTGATTGGCAACCTCTTTGCAGATGATACCACCACTTTTCTATTGATGGACAATGAAACTTGAATCACTGAGACCATCCTCAACAACTGGTGCATAACTTTGAAAGAAAACTCTAACATGACAAAACCTGAGATAATAGCAAAAGGAACCTTAGAATTCTGCCAAGGAGTACTGCATAATAGGAATACAAAGCCAGGAGGCTTTAGAATACCCAATAGCATACATATATCCAAAGGGAGGACTTTGATTTACATCCTAGAAGCATGATTTGAGAATGGTGCTGAGCCCAGTACACCTTGAACAAATGTATTAGAGTCTGGACCTTAATCTATATAATACAATATCAGTTATAATATTGTAGTAATGTGGTCAGTAATTGTAGTTGGAAAGTAAATAATGTTTTGCTTATCCTCAGTCTCATATAAATGACTGAGGGTATTACTTATATTTATTTAATCTGTATAGATATGTATTTGTACCATTGTTCAAGTGTGAAGGAGTGGTGGACAAGTCTGAAAAGGTGCAATGCCTGAGCTCATTACATGCATATGCCTCCTCATCACTGGAACCAAATTCTTGGATGCTCCCACCCATTCCTCAAATGTCAAATTGCCTCCCTTGAAGGAGTCAAAGGTAGCAATGGGAAGGTGCAACTTTCTGTTTGCAATAACAAAAGCTGAGTCAGGGGCTGGAAGCTTTCATGCAGCTATGCAACAAGCATCATCTGTCACCAAATCCAAAGGCATGTACTTCAAGCTGGCAGTATCAGGTCTCACTGATTTAAAAGCTCACTATATTGAGCAGGAACTTACTAGTTGGGTTTTAGAGATGAAAATGTACACAAACAAGGAGCTAAAAAGGAGTAGCATTGGAAGAGTGTGAAAGTAAAAGAAAAAGATAGTAGTAAATAAAATAGAGATTGAGGTAGATAGAAAAAAATGAGGGAAAAGAAATAAGTGGAGAAATCAGAAAAAAGTTAGAGGAAAACCAGAAAGTACTGTAGCACAGGAAATTAGAGCTATTCTGAAGGGGAGAAACAAGAAACTCTTTTGGATGGCCATCATCCCTTCCAGGGTCCTGGTCAACCACAAGTTGTAGCTAGCAATTCTATACACTTTCCTACACCAAAAGAACCCTTACGGCCTAACAAGCCACACTCTCCCAACAACTATTGCTAACAGGCAAGCCCAACGTTTGCCAAAGATGACCACAACTGCCAGACGGTCATCCAGACAACTCCCTGGTGGTTCCGGTCCCCCAGACACCCCCCCCCAGCCACATCAGCTCCCGACCTGCACCAATATCGGAGCCCTGCTCAACGGCAACACTGGCCCGGTCAAATTGGTCAATGACGCCAGGTGCTGGATGGAGACCAAGGGTTGGATCCTGGCTGGCAAGCCATACGATTGCACGAAGCTCGTTAGAGTGCTGATGACTGCAGCCCTGGTCTCCAAAGGCACCTGACTTGAAAGCGAGGCAAGGAACGCCACCCTCGTGGTGGCTTTCCTACTGGAGGATGACATAACGGACAAATCGGCAGAGTGCATTGCAGACGCAGTAGCATCCAAGGTACTCAACTGAATTGGTAATGTAGTCACCAGCCTGTCGAAGTCCTCTGAGTTTGCCTCTGCCACCAGCACCACACAGGCTGAGACTACCCTAGCTCTCAAGGAAGCCACCACGCAGCTGATTATGGCTATGGACTCACTTACTGAGGCTGCAACAAAACTCAGTGCGCCTCTTGCCGACTGCATGCCACCGGCCCCCCACCTCACATAGGCTAACATTGCTGCAACTAATCTCCCCCCAGTCCCCACTCAGATCCCGGCCCACTTCAATCCAGACCTGTCAACCCAGCACACTCAGCTGCAGCAGAGACTACTTTGGGATGCCAAGACTGTCCTAGTCGAAGTCGACCCCAAAGACCCCTCCTCCTCACAAGACCATTCCCCCAAAGGCAACCACGACCTATGCAAGCGCATCAATAATCACCTGGCAGAAGTCGACAAAGCCATGAGTGACCTGGCAGCTGGCGACAGCTTGGTGCGCATTGTGACATCCACATGGTTACGTGAAATATCGGCCCTCACGCACAGGGCATACCTATTTGAATTCAATTCAGCAGAGTTGGCTGAATGCTTCCATGAATATGCATGGGACCCAGATTGGAAGATAGCCATGGCTAACCTGGGAAGGTCGGCCAAGGTAATTGACAAGGCCCATAATCTAATTATCTGCTTTGTGCCATGCAAAGGCAAGTTTGACCCAACTGACCCAGATAACATTTCAGCATTTAAAGGCAACAACAACCTCCCAATTGGGTCAATCACCTCTGTGACATGGCTGAAGAAAGCCGAACATAGGTCGCCATCACAATCCTTAGCCTCAGTCAAGATGTCTTGCAATTCGGCAAACATGGCCAACACCCTGCTCTGGGAGCATGTCTATATCACCAGCCATTGGGTGGTGGTGCATAAGGACATCCATGAACCAATGCAATGCAACAACTGCCACAAATATGGTCATTTCAGAGCTAAGTGTTCCAACACCCCCCACTGTGCCCGCTGCTCAAGTACAGATCATCAATCTAACATGTGCCCAGGCACATCCCAAGTTAGATGCACTACCTGTGGTGACAATTCCACACATGCAAGCGCGTCACAAATCTGCCTGGAATTTATAAGACGCTGCAATGAAATTGACAGTAGGTTCCCTGAGAACAACATGCCTTTCTTCCCCACAGCCAACCCATCTACGTGGGTGCAGAACACCAAGAAAACCTCTCACTCCCCACCAACTGCCACACCGTGGATTGACCATAAGTCACAGACCAATCCAGCACCCAGCCAATGCCACCAAGCCTCCCTGCTGGACTTTGTTCAGCCCTTCGAGCCCAGCCCCCTACCTCCTACCACCCAACAATGAGTACAAGACCAATTACTCTGCAGACCCTTCGAATCTGGCAACAGAATGTAAGAAAATCAGACATAGCACAGGCCGCCATGCTCAACACCGCCAACCCCAATGACTGGGACATTCTGGCCCTCCAAGAACCTTATCTTGACAAACTAGGGAAAATAAGGGCCTCATCCCGCTGGATTGTACGATACCCTCAAACCCACCATCTTGACGGTGTCATAGAGAAATGGTTCACCCACGTAGAACAAAGGTAGTGGTCAAATGAAGGCGAAAGAGATCGAAGCGTAGACTGGATTAAGGATGGTTAATGGAGCAGTTTGTGAAGTACGTGAGACGAA
>QLON01000762.1:0-99510 GCA_003313675.1 Termitomyces heimii
GGAGCAAATGTTCTGGTCAAAAACCTGATATTTTACACGTTCTTACTGCACATTGACTGCTTTAGAGCGCCGAGTAAGACGGATTATTGAATATGAATATCTTTTGGTCCCTTCGAGTTAAAGTTATGCAAATCTGCTATGGGTAGTTGTGCATAATCTCCGGCCGAAAGCCGGAGATCAGATCCGAGTATCGATGATCAAAGCACGTGCGAATTGTGTAAAACTGGCGCTTTCACCAAAAGAATCCTCCTATATCATACCACCATCTTCCATCTCTTCCTTCTATTCCGCATATCGAAAATGGTCCTTTCCAGCGTCCTTGGTTTCCCCCGTATCGGTAAGAGCAATCATGATTGATCTTGAAGATTTTCTCACTAAGATGCAACAGGTGCAAACCGTGAAATCAAGAAGGCCGTTGAGGCCTATTGGGCTGGCAAGCTCTCTGCCGAAGATCTCAATAAGGCTGCCGCTGAGGTCAAGAAGGCCAGCTGGAACTCCGTCAAGGCTCAGGGAGTTGACTTCGTCCCCAGGTATGTCTGCTTATCTCCATCGATCATATAGATTAACAAGACTGATTAAACGTAAAGTGGTGAATTCTCCTTATATGATCATGTCCTTGATCACGCAGCCGCTTTCAATGTCGTCCCGAAGCGTTATGTTGGGCTAGGTCTTTCACCTCTTGATGTCTACTTTGCCATGGGCCGTGGTCGCCAGTCCGAAGGTGTCGATGTACCTGCCTCAGAAATGAAGAAGTGGTACGTTTTGTTTTTTTAGATCGGCTCGTGCCTTGATTATCTTGATATGGGACCCTGACACATTTGCCTTTTTAGGTTCGACTCCAACTACCACTTTGTCGTCCCTGAGTTCTCTGAGGAAACCGACTTCAAGCTGAACTTCAACAAAGCCCTTGAGGAGTATAATGAGGCTAAGGCTGCTGGCATTACCACCCGTCCTGTCATCCTCGGTCCCATCTCTTTCCTTGTCCTTGGCAAGGCCGCCAAGGGCTCCAAGCCTGGTTTCCAGCCCATTTCCCTTCTTCCAAAACTCCTTCCTATTTACACCAAACTTCTGTCGGACCTCAAGGATGCTGGTGCTGAATGGGTCCAAATTGACGAGCCCGTCCTTGTTCTCGATAGCGCAGCCTCCCTCGAGAAAGAGTTCACCTCTACCTACGCCGAGCTTGCCCCGCTTGCCCCTAAAATTCTCCTCACGACATACTTCGCCCGTCTCGACTCCAACTTGAACTTCGTCGCGAAGCTCCCCATTTCTGGTCTCCATATTGATCTTGACCGTGCCCCCGGCCAACTTCAGGAAGTCGTTGATGCCATCAAAAATACCAACATCGTTCTTTCTCTCGGACTTGTTTCCGGTCGCAACATCTGGAAAACTGACTTTGATGCTGCTTTAAAACTTGGAAAGGTTGCTGTTGACGCTCTCGGTCAGGAACGCGTCATCGTCGCCACCTCTTCTTCCCTCCTTCACACTCCCGTTACTCTCGCTTCTGAGACTAAGCTGACCCCCGAGCAGAAGGACTGGTTCTCGTTCGCCACCGAGAAGGCCGCTGAGGTTGCCACTATCGCTGCCGCCCTCTCTAACTCTCAGGATCCCAAGGTCGCTGCCGCTCTTGAAGCTAACAAGACATCCATCGCTGCTCGTCGCGCCTTCGAGGCTAGCTCCGATGACACTGTTCGTAAGCGCGTTGCTGCGATCACAGCTGATCAGCTTGAGCGCAAGAGTCCTTTCGCTGTGCGTAAGGAGATCCAGGCCAAACACATCAATCTTCCCAAGTTCCCCACCACCACCATTGGATCTTTCCCTGTATGTGTATTTGTTTTATCAAGCTGGAATATCTGCTGATGACCTCGCTTCAGCAAACCAAGGAGATCCGTCTTGCTCGTGCCAAGCTTGGCAAGGGCGAAATTACACACGAGCAGTATGAGGAATTTATTAAGAAGGAGATCGAAACTGTTGTTCGTTTCCAGGAGAAAATTGGCCTTGATCTCCTGGTCCATGGTGAACCGGAGCGAAATGACATGGTTCAATACTTCGGTGAACAGTTGAATGGTTTCGTCTTTACACAAAATGCCTGGGTTCAGAGTTATGGTTCCCGGTGAGTTATATGTCATCAACATTTTCTAGTTCTTTGTCTCAGACCGGTTTCCCTACCTAGTTATGTCCGTCCTCCCATCATTGTTTCTGATGTCAGCCGTCCTGGCCCTATGACTGTCAAGTGGAGTAGCTATGCCCAGAGCCTTACTAACAAACCTATGAAGGGAATGCTGACTGGCCCAGTTACTATTCTCAACTGGTCATTCCCTCGTGCTGATGTGTCCCGTGAGCTGCAGTCTAAGCAGCTTGCTCTTGCTCTACGCGACGAAGTTGTTGATCTTGAAAAAGCTGGCATTCACGCTATTCAAGTGGATGAGCCGGCCATTCGTGAGGGTGTACGTATAATCTCTTTCTTCTATGTTTATGATCAGTAACATTATCTCACCAGCTCCCTCTCCGTCGTGCTGACTGGGATGCTTACCTCAAGTGGGCCGTTGACTCCTTCAAGCTCGCTACCGCCGGTGTCAGCGACACCCTCCAAACTCACTCCCACTTCTGCTACTCTGACTTCGATGACATTTTCCCGTCCATTCAGCGCCTCGATGCTGATGTCATCTCTATTGAGGCTTCCAAGGCTGACATGAAGCTCCTTAACACCTTCAAGCACTACGGTTACTCCAACCAGATTGGCCCGGGTGTCTACGATATCCACTCTCCGCGTGTTCCTGGAGAGCAGGAGATAAAGGACCGTGTTAAGGCCATGCTTGACATCCTTCCTGATTCTCTCCTCTTTGTTAACCCTGTGAGAATCAGACTTTCGCTTCGTAATAACTCGATTTTCTCACACTTTCACTTTAGGATTGTGGTCTGAAGACCCGTGGATGGAAGGAGACTGAGGCATCACTCGTTAACCTTGTTAATGGTGCTAAGTGGGCACGCGAGAACTATGCTTAAATGCCTTGTTTCTCCGCTTCAACAGCGCTAATATATAGATTATTAATTAAAAGCGCCCTCTCAACAAGGATATCAGGTTGTTGGGCGAATCGCACTGTTGAGGTTCTCCAACAGTGTAGTGGGGCGCAGATGTTGCTATCTGGTCGCTAAGTGCTTCGAGAGGAGGCAGGAACTTTGCGGCGTTGGTGTAGTAGTATTTGGATTTCAACAATCCCCGCGAAAAATCATGAATGTATTGTATAAAAATGCTTACGATCATGAAACACGTGTATCAATTTCCGCGATACTCTGATTGGTCCTTCAAATACAACAGGGGAAGATGATCGATCCAACGGTAGCTCGCCTCGGGCGTACTGAAAATAAATGGAAGACTGTCCGGGTAGAAAAAGTAAGAAACAATACAAAATGGAATGATATATACATCTTGAAAGACGAGCCTGGCTCCAATGCTCTCGTTGATGAGACGAGCACGAATAAGGTTGGGTGGGTGATTGTGGCGTCCTGTACATATATCGAGATCGATTTTTGAGGTGGGGTTCGGACACAAGGCAGAAGTAAACGACGCAGAGCTAAAGGACCTTGGACATGCTTTCAGGATGCGCAAGAAGACTTAGGCAGGGTTAACCATATTACATCTAATTATAAATCTGCAGAGGTCGAGGCGATCATTCGACCTCAAACCAGTCACAGATCAAGTCTCGATGAAGAGATCGGAGACTTTCTCAGCACCAACCCGGGGCACGCTCTCATCATCGAATATGTACCCAAGACACCCAAGACACCAGGGAATGACTGGGAACGCGAGAGCTGCCAAAGAGGTAAAAATTGGTGTTGAGTTTTGGAGCCCCCGCCATATTGCATTGATAGTCGGGAAATGGAACATCGACTGGGCAAGAACACAGTCGGGGTTTTGCAATCCTACCAAAATACCATTGAAAGAAAACACGTATTAAACATGTGTAGATAGCACGCCACATAGGGATCTTCCGCTCGATGCCGAAAAAGACACAAGTCCAACCTCATGCGGCGAAGATTGCCAAGTGAGGGGATACCATTAAGATGTGCCCGAGATGTGAAAAGCACACAAGCTATCCTCATGAAAGTCAATGACGAGATAGAGGCAGGAACTTTACTGAAGACGGGATCGTGGAATTTCTGGTTTCAAGTCCTGAATAAGCTGATTGAACGAACGGAGAAAATGGTGAGTCGATACACATCCTCAAGCAATAGGGGCCAAACCGACCCACACAACAGGCACATACCATAGGGGTACCATCTACATTGGATACCCTTGCGACCATGAGGCAAACATTTGGGAGGATGACCTTCTATAATCACGACATCATACCCCATTTGGCCACATAGTACGACAACCCCTGCCTTCCCTGCCCAAGCGTTTTGACACCCCCTAATATATACGTCCGCCATTAATCAAACCAATGCATATACGACTGATATAATCATGTTACGAACATGGCGTAGATTACTCTTTCCACCCATGCTTCTTAGCTCATTCATAGCTCTTGCGAGTCATTGATTTTACAGTAAACATACAGTTATGTATGTGTATGAAGTTAAACGATAAACTTGAGTCCGTTCACACTTCACACAAGCCCGAGATTAGCTGTCTCTAACCCGAACTTCCTCCCTCTTCAACCTGCCCTTGCAGAAGCAGCGAAAAACGCCTGAATGGTTGCCTGCGATATTCATCGAGCTCGCCGCAGATGAAGGAATCCATTCCATCGTGTGTTGTAACTCGTCATCTCAAGAAAAGGCCCAGGTGGATTTCAGTGAATGGGAAGTGGTGATGAACCTGTAATTACGACTACCGAGCACATTGGGCTCAGCAGGTATGCGACGCAATGAGTGATGAGTGGAAAATGGATGCGCGCCGTCGATAGATATCCATTCCTCTCAGATTATGCTTTCGAGGGCTTTGTTTCGAGCCGAGTACGTGACACCCAAGAACTCATGAGGCCGTTGTGTTTGACAGCCAATGCCCTTGGTTTTTTCGATTCTGCCTGCTTTCCTTGGGGTTTCATGGTGGTTGTAGAGGAGGTCTGTTTGTTGGTTGAGGGACGAAGAACCCGGAGGAGGTCCGAATAAGTCTGGTGGACCTCACGCGGAGATTGAGGCTCAGTGAAGAGGCGGAAGGCGTTCGGGGACATTAATGAGGCGAATGAGAAGGACAAGTGGGTGTTGTTGGAGGCGCAAGGCATTGTAGAGAATCTAGTCGCGGACTAAGTGTGTAGTCAAAGCAAAGGCTTGCGAAGTGATGTGGTCGAGATTCTCCTGGGTAATCAGAAAGCGAAAAGACACACATCGTCTATTTAAGTAGCTCTTCGACGACCTGGGAAGCTTGTTTGATGGATATTGATTAATGATTGATCATGTCAGGGCCGCCCTCGTTCCTTCTCCGACACGCTTCTCCACTTATCCTGGCCAAGACTTACTGCGGCACCAGGTATAAATAACCCCATCAAGAAGCAAGTGTCCTCCCCAAGCCATATATATACAGAAATTCTCTCTTCAATCTGAGCATGCGGATTATCCCGTATCCTGGTTTCTCACTGGGATTAACGAAAGTTCAAACCTTCCAGGTTACAAAAGACACCTCTCTTTCGGCACGATTAACTCCACTGCATACCTTACTAACCCCGTATCCTTGTGTCTCACAACCCGCCGTATAACCATCGAGCCCGTGATGATCATCATCATGATTGATGGGAGGTGTCAAATTTAGTCAAGGATGATGAACGGGAGGACGTTGTACTTAATAAAACAGAGAGAAGTTAGCCTAGACGATGAAGACTTTCAAGAAGTCAACGGAATTTCGCCCTCATGACTGCATGCGTTGTGTATCAAAGTTTAAAAACGTAAGACAATTTCCTTCATAAACCATTTTCTATCACATATTAGTCCAGTTGACATGATTCTTTCTCATCTAATATGTAGCTTCACGGATTGTTGCTGGTGATCCTGTCCTCCCGCCCTGATCAATCAGTGAACCGTCTGGCTAGACTAATCTGTTGCTTGCCATAACTTGCTGCATGCCATGACTACCTCCGAATACAAACCTCTACATGTGATATCTGTGTGAATCTCGGAGGCACAGAAAAATCTGACAAACCGGCATCCCCATACGAGCCCAGAGCACGTTTCTCACCGGGTGCTTCAATTCATGTTTTGTCAGTTGCGATGGCAGACGCGCGAAGGAGAGCGCGGCTCCATCGCGCAACCCAGAGTCGGTGAATACCATACATCGAATATGAACTTATGCAAAGCACTATCAAATCAACACGGTTGCACAGAAACCCGCAACAAACTTCGGATAGATTGATATTACCTCGCTTGTTCTCCAATGTGGCGGACAATGCAAAATGTAATTTGTACACAGGGACTGCGGACAAATTTACGCCACATGTTGTCATGACATTGAAACTAACGCATGCCTGGAGGACAAAATTTCTCGTCGAGTCATTAACATGTGTTATGTATATAAGTACATATAGCTGGACACTATTATTTTTCGCCTGGATTCTTAAACCTTCGCAAAGCCCGGTCACGTACCTCCGCATGCTTGACAACCGGGAGTGGATACCCAAGTTTTCTTGCTGTAGACTCAGGCGGATTGTGTAGATCTGTAATTGACATGAACGCAACTCAAAGTAACTATCAAGCATGAGCGAACCTGGACCTCGTAATTTACTAAGCTCTGGAACCCAATGCCTGATAAAATCTCCTGTCGGATCTGCCTACGTTCGATATTAGAATATATAGAGAAGGAAAGAATAGGAATCGTACCTTGGTACTCTGGGAATAGGGATTAAAGATCCGAAAGTAAGGACAAGGATCAACCCCAGTACTCGCACTCCATTGCCAGCCTCCATTATTGGATGCGAGGTCGCCATCTATCAGCTGCTCCATGAAATACTAAACGGCGGAGACACCGGTAATTAATATTGATCCACGCATGATAGGTGGAAATGTGGGTGACATACCCTCTCTCCAACCCTCCAGTCGATCATGAGGTCCTTCGTCAAGAACATGGCCGTGATCATCCTCATACGGTTGTGCACCCAGCCCATTTCTTTCAGGCATCGCATGGTCGCGTCTACTATAGGCACACCCGTAGTTCCTTCCTTCCATTTCCGCAAAACTTCCCCGTCTTTTTGCCTATCGATGTGTTTATCGGCGGTCTCGCTATCTTCGGGAGCCTGGTGGTCTTCCCAGACTACGGCAGAAAATTTCTCCAAAAAAGGACGACCCATAGACACCCTGGGGTAGCCGACAAGGATACAAGTGTAGAAATCTCGCCAAGCAAGCTCTTGGACCCATCTACCAATCCCAGAGTTCCTACTACCTTCTACTTTGGCAGAGTCAAGGAGCTTCATGGTAACTCTGATGCATTCTCGTATGGATAGAACACCAGAGGACAGATAAACACTGAACCAAACAGATGAGAATGCGAGTAAAGGGTAATGGTCGAAAGATACCTAAGCCTACTGGTCGAATCCCGATCTGCTCTATCACGATCTTTGTCATATTTCAGAATGCGGCTTGCGTTACTAGATTGTTCTGCGCCGGCTGCAAGCGGATTTACAGCACCAAATTGGGACGTACGCGACTTCGAGGTCAGAAATCGCCGCAGGATCTGTGAATAGAATCGATACAAATTAAGGGTAGATAGTGAATCGGGCTGAGCTACCTCGGCAGCTACGTCTTCTCCTTCCGGAAAAATATCCTTCATTTTCTTGCTATCTGCCTCTTTGAGCTCGAATCCCTCGATCGCAGCAGGAATCTGGGTATCAAAAAGCGAGGCATATTTCTTGTTTGATCGTATAGAAGATGGGTTGGGCATAGGCTTCAAACATTCCTCGAGATAACGTGGAACGTTGCTGTTGAGCTCATTAAGCCAGCTGCGCTGATAAGGCGAATATACCTTTAAAGCGTCAGCGTCAGCAAAACAGACTCGTCAACTACCAAAACCTTACAGAGTAAGCTCTCTTATCCTTCGTTAGAATGACGCCGGGCTCCACGATGCACTTATTGTGAACGAAAATCGCATTGATGCCTTTATCCTTGGCCAATTCGCATACCTTCAAGTCGCGACGAAGCTCGTCCACTTCATACTCCATATTGGCGTAGATGTTCGTGCACCCAAAGTCTGAAATCATTGAAATGATGCGATCCGCCATCGTTCGGCGTGGCGTGTGTATTACGGAATGAAGTGGAATGTCAAGATCAGCCAAAGAAGTCTGGAAGCAGGATGAGCATAAGAACCATGGCAGACTAACAGCACTTCACTTTCAACTTGACAAGGTTTCGAAGTATGAAATCAATTCTCCGAGCTGATCTGTCGTGTGCGATGTAGTCTTGAGGGCTCAAGGCAAAAATGACAATTAAAGGTATCTCTTGCTCTCTGGCCTGAGAGGATGCAAGCGATAACGCTCTATTGTCGGAAACTGGACGATGTCAGTAATCATACCTGGATGGGTACGAATGCATACTTCGCAAGTCTGCCATTCGCATCCAATAGACTATTGACTCGCCCTTAGCTGGATTTCTGACAGAATTTTTTACGGCAGCCTCGAGCTTGAAAAAAGGGGGATCTGCGTCAATAGCGGCGCCTGCTTCTTTTGTGGCAACCTTGTTCGGTCTGAAGTTGGCATTAGTTGTGCAGAAGCGTTTGTCTGATGAAGTGAGCTGTGCGTTGCTGTCTCTTGCGTGCTTTGCCATTGCTGCGAGGCGTGTCGAGGTGATGGTCGCTCTTCTGAACATGAAACCATCTTTTTTTGGAGTAACACTCAGAAACGCGTCGATCGGTAGCAGGATCGGGATCGTAATGCCTATGGGATGATGTCATCTACTGTTCCTGTTCCTCGTTGACCCTCTCTGCCTCTTCCTTGGCCTCCCTTTCTTCTGCCTCTACCACTTCGATATCCAGGGGAAACGTCAGTATTGCAGCTATCCCCGTCAACTGGTTTAATTCTAGATAATGCTAAGAATAATGTCTGAGATCGTCGTCAATCGACTTACGTTGACCAGACTCATGCATGCTTGAGAATATCACTACTTCACCACCCTTTTGTTGCACTGCTTCTACAACCTCTACATATCTCTTTCGTGTTGCAGGATCACTAGACCTAGTAGTTACGCGTCAATCAGAACCATTGGTTTCAATATTCCCCGGGGTTACCTGAAGAGGTCATCCGAAATAAGCAAAGTTCCAATCGCACCACGATCAGCTGCTAGGCAAACGTGATCTGGCCCATACCATGCCCTCATCTCGTCCGTCCCCAGCATTTTGAAGAACCTGATTGCGAGATTAGTGTACTAAAGATAGATCGCTTGCACATGCCTACTTGTCGAGAACGATACCTTCCCGAGCAAACTTGGTCTCCTTCAATTGTGTGGTGATCTTGTGACGTATTAAAATGTGAGATGCAGACCATAAGAGTGATCACGTACCTCGGGGCTTTTCAAGACCTCAACCAGGCTGTGCACATGCGGGCTGCTCACATGTACCTTGACCACCTTCTCCTTCAACGCCCGCTGCAAAGTCTTATCGCCCCTTCTTCCTGCTTCTTCTAGCAGATACGTCAAGACTCCGTCCCGCACCCACCCCGGACTTGCTATCACAATGGCACGCAACCCAACGTTTCCATAAGGAATATGGCGGATAAAAGACTCATATAACGTTGCATAGAACTTTGACATTCCTTTTTCGTGCTGGGAAGCTCCCGACGCCGCAGATTTCCTAGGAATGGAGACGGTTATTCTATTCGCAACAAGCGTCATATGTTGGGACAACAGACAAAAAGCCGCAGTACCCTCCCCGCAAACGACCGCACCTACTTCTGCTCCTCGTCCAGGAATGATAGCCTCTTCCACGCGAGCTATCGCGACACTGTCCCAGCCATCCAACTTTTCAATCCGCACATCGCGATTCACTTCAATGTCCAAGGTATGAAATGCACCTAATTTCACATGGGGATTTTCAGATGTAACACGGCCAGTTATGTGTAGCGCAGCTGATGTTGAAGGTGTAGATGACCCGCTTTGCTCTGTGGAGGAAGAATCTACAGCAGAACCAGAAGGTGCTGCCGATGACGCGAAATCGACCCGGTCGACTTTGATAGTAAGATTTAAGCGGACGCGGTGAGATTCCGTTGATCCCGTTGATGATACATTCTGTACACGTCTTCATATGTAATAAATACCACGCGTACAAATACAGGTATGATCTGCTCACCGTACAGCAGGTGCACGGACGGAGTCGCCCACTTGAATCAGATTGTATAGATGCCACATATCTTCATCGTCCTCCGGTCGTAGGGTAACATGGCCCTATAGAAACTATCAGGGATCGAGTCGATGTATCCAATGAAAGCAATGAAAAGTCTTACAACACCATGTTTATCAATGTGTCTGTTGACGAGCTTCATCTTACGAGAGATGGTGTTTGGAGATTTCCCTAAAATGACAACATAAACTCAGCCTTGGAAAAGTGCATCCAAATAGTCACGTGTTGTCGTTCCGACGCACCTCAAGCTGCAAGTCCCCTTTCTTTTTTGTCTATATGTACACGTTATACTAGCCTTTTTGTGCATTTGAGTCGTGAAAAGAGTTGTCTCCCCTTCATGTCGTGACCACGATGACTGCTCAGTTTGTTTCTCTTGTCTGTCAGCTTTACAATCGAGCTCTCTCCTTACCACTGAAGTTCCTTCCTTATTTTCGTGTCTTCTATAAGATCCAATGCGCCAACAACGCAGGGCATGCGATGTATCCCGGGGCCTATTACTCGCATTTGTTCAACAATCTTGAGTACGTCCGCTTGAAATACCGCGGCTACTACTAGATCTTCTGAATGCCTCTTGATACCAAGATTGCCTGTAAAAATCACTTGGCTGGCTACCATATACCCTGACTGTGACTGAGTGATGTACCTAATTTAAAAGCTGTCAAACCTGGTACGCTGCCCTTGTTTACAAGACCGAGCTTACTTTTTTCATGGACCGCTGCTCTTGCTCTGACTTAACTGTAGTACCTTGTTGGATAGTTGACCAGTTGAACAATTAAGTTTCCAACGAGAGCGTGATTCGGGAGATTTACTGTGCACTTCAGGAGACCATAGATCAAGACAGACCCGAGCATATGCTAATTGTCAAAGCCGAAAACGTAGCCGCGCAGGCTGCTCCCATGTATCTTTGACTGCCTTCTTGTATGCTCATCGCTCATTAAGCTTTCTGCTTGTTCTTCAGGTTGATACGTCAGGAGTCTTGCCGCGCATCCAGTCGGACTTGCTACTATATAGTATATTCAGAATCGCGCACAACCCAACGTTGGTATAAACGTCTTCAACACGACTTACGTATGACTATGATATCATAGCCTCTGATTTTTTTTTAAATGCACGTCTGCGTTGTGGTTCGCTTAATATCAATCACTGCTGACTGACTCTGCTGGTTACTCGGTCTCAGCACCGCCTACTGTTTCTGTTGGGTATTTTTTATCAAGAAGGTCATCGCCTTCTTCTAATCTTCACTGAACTGGCCGTGTTACATATCGAAACTTCCATGTGGAGGCACACGTCCGGATTTGTAGAATTCTGTGACCCCGTCGACTAATGCATTGCAAATTGTGAATTACATACTATCAATGAGAAAAAAAAAAGATCCAAAGTCTAGATGAATCTGCTTGAGTGATATGGTAGAGATGCCATATTTTCGTCAATCCTGATAGAATGAGAAAAAGTTATGCAGAATCGTGCTCGTCTATATGTCTGTTGGTCATTCAATTTGCGATTCGGAGATGGTGTAACTTTAGTGATCGCCTTCGATCAAAATTCAACCGTCATCCTCTCTCCATCTTCCGGCTCCAGTTTCCGGCCTCCGAACGTTAGTGAACCTCTTCTCAACGGTACTATGGACAGGTGAACCATGATTTCGACGTGAACGGGACTAAGTCGATAACTATCTCTAGCAACCCAAAAATCGAGTCCTTAGCTTCTCGCATAGTTGATTCCAACCGACCGGACCGTTACGAGAAAACTTCGGATGATGAAGACGACACCGACCGCCTCTTCGCCGAACTTGAGGAAGAAATTGAAAATGACGGCGATGCGACGATGCGAGAACAGGGTCTCGATGTGCTCAGAAGAGAGTGAGGTGCTTTCCTGCTCTACTACGTTCCACTATCTGATCACTAACTGTGCTGAAGAATGGAACGAATTCAGGAAATGCAGAAGAATCATCACGGGGATTATACGGAAATCACAGATGAGAAAGAGGTTGTGCGCGTCAGTGCGTGAGTGTCTTTCTCGTTGCGTCAATGGACGCATTGGTAGACTTGGGTTAAAAACGGCAGACACGAACCGCGATGTGTGGTGCATTTCTATCATACAAATTTTAAGAGATGCGAAATAATGGACAAGCACCTCGCTGTATGTCCACCAAACCGGCTGTCTAGATTCTTTCTCTCACCTTAGGCTCAGTTGCTGTCGAAGAAATACTTTTCAACGCGTTTCTTCCGCGTCTTTGTGGAGAATGTTCCATGGCTCGTAGAACGATTAGGCATCAAAGTTCTTCCCTGCGTGATATGTTTTGTAAATGGAATATCCAAGGAGCGGTGTGTATGTTGCTCCGTGTCTTAACCCTTTCTCATTAGTACAGGTTGATTGGCTTCGAGCAGCTTGGAAACTCTGATAAATTCGACACAGCTATTCTAGAATTGCGCTTGTCGATGTGTGGTACGCGTCTGCCTAGTATTTCACTTTTAGTAGCTGAGTACACGCATTGGCAGGGGTAATCCAAAAAACAGGCAATGAGTTTAGTATGGACCCAGTTTACAAAGTAGTGACGTCGCAGAAAGATGAGAACGATGATATTTTCGATCTTGACGATTGATTAGACCATTCAATTTGCTGATCTACGTAAAGGCACAATTCTGTGACCTCATGTACCATAAACAAAACAGTAAATATATCTACAAAAGAAGAACGAGGGAAGATGTGCCGTTACAAAACCAGCTGCAACATAGTCAGTACCTCAGGCATCAAGAAAGATTGACTTGTAACTAACCAGAGCTATTTCAGAAACATGGTGACAAAATATTAACCAAGAACTTAAACTTTCAGATGGTCCATGACACCTACCTAGGTGGCCGCCCACGACCGGACGAGCACGGAAATTCCCAGCCGCACCATTGCTCGCGTCGTACAAATCACCAAGTGGCTGTTCACTGAGACCTGCACCTGCATATTTCTTGACGGACGCAATGAACAAATCTCGTGTCGCGATATCAGTGACAGTGCCTGCAGTCCAGATTTGCCAATCTACAGCACGAAGGATAAGTATGCAATCTTATAATTAGGTTGAGGATCTACCTGTCTTGGTATATGTAAAACTTCACACAGTAATCAGTGACAGAGAGCGGCTGAGTTATTGGATTTCACGCACCGAGAGTCCAGAGGAACTCCAAAAGAAACTTGGTGAAAACATCATTTGTAAGTTCTCCGTGAACCTGTCGCCCTGTAGAACTTACATGCGACTGTCTTGTACCATGACGTCTCTGACGCATCATGGCGTCAGAAGTCTGGAAGCCTATAAAGCATATCAAACCAGATTACTCACGCATTTGGTAGACAGACTCAGGGAAAAGGTTGAGTTTTAAGAGTCTGTCTGCGTAGAGGTTGTAGGCAAGACCCCAGCTGCGGAGAATTACAAATGGACTCCTGATCAATAAGGAAGCAGCCACACCTGGAAGAGTTGCCATACTAACGAACAGAGGGTAGTTGTGGCTTGAGATGAAGGTCTCAACGATCTGCTTACATTCAGAGTGAGATGCCTCCCAGTCGACGAGGTCGACAGGACTCGCCAACAATCCACATATCTCGCGGCTATCTCCTACCATGGTCCAGATCGAGATCAGTGAAACACAAACTATGATGGAACCACCCGACCGAGTATAGAGAGCTCTTATTTTCATTCCCGAGGATACCTGCGATCAACGACATCGCCTTAATACCAATTATACCTTTTATGGCGAGATTGGTCTGATTGGGAAGATTCCCTGTGAAGGAATCATCATTAGTGACTTGGTAACCGGGAATAAGGGATTTGTCAATCAGAGTTCGCGTCCACTGGTCGAAGAGCGCGCCCTGTCGATGCCAAGATCAGCTTCCTGATTTTTCAATGAGTACATCCTATTACATATCTCCTGAGCTGATAATAATCGTTGTACTTCTGGGCGTAACTCAAGACCATGATAAGTATATTTGCCGTCTCTAGATGCTCATGAACTGAATATCTCAGGAAAGTGAAAACTTGAGCAACGTACCCTCAAGTCTCAAGGATGTGTATTTTGCGTTGTAATGTCCCGTCGCATTGGGATAGTTGTCGCCTAGAATTCTGATTAGAATATTTAGCCTTTACCTGGTCAGCGAATTGAACGAGCCAATATTATGCACAGTCCAGCCGTTCGTATGAATCCCATCGGCTTGACGTCTAAGTGTCCCTTCAAGAAGGTACTTGCCGAGAGTGGGATTCAAGTATAAAAGTGCCGGCCACATTGAAAAGATAGTATGGACAGTATTCACACCCTTGGTAACATTAGTTGTGTTCAGATAACAAGTTGTAGACTAACCTCGCTTCTTGAAATATCTGACAAGCAGCTTATATATAGGCACAGCAGTAAATCAAGGCAACAAACCTTTCAGGAAGACAAGCACATCGGAGGTGTTCCAAGAACCATCATTGCGTTTCGAAATAGTGATTTCCATGGCGCCGACAGCTTGCCTAAGTGAGAGCGCGACGATCGCGGCATAGTCTGCAGAGATCTTCTTCGCATCGTGTTCTACCCGGGCATCAAATAGTGTAGCCTTGAACAAGGCGTTGTGATAGTCACGGAGGAAAAATGAGACCTTCAACAATATTCTTAGTAAGACGCCACAATGGTCTATGAAAACTAAATTCTTCGCTAACCACGTCAGAAATAGCCGAGAAATGGCTCCAGAAGTAAAGACTGCGGAGCTGAACTCTCCCTCTTGATGAAGTGAATCTGATCACTGGATCACGGACGTGGCCAATAGAGAAGACGATGGGGACCGTGGGACCGTATATTCTGTCAAGGTCATGGGCCAGCCCGAAGACGGGCCAACCATCTTCAATAGGTCTGAAAGCCGTGTCTCGAGAGTTTGGAAGACGACCGTGATTGAGGAACTGGATCCTAACGTCGTCGTGCGAGCCAGATTGGAAAGTTGTATTGAAAGCCTAGAACAGCAGTGTCACTGTTCAAAAGTTGTGAATTTCAATAGGTGAGCGTACATTTGGCGTCGAATAGAAAACGGCGCCATCTGTTGTGTAATATTCAAAATGAGAATGTTCAAGACTGAGACGATCCTGGACTTACATTCGGCATGTTCGTCAACCTCCGAGAACGGCGAGGGCGACTGTAGTTGTATTTGGTGCGTCACGGTATCAGTGGTTGCTGAAGTTGTCCAGTTCACCACTTTGGCATCGTTACCTGAGGTCCATTCTGCAGTGATATCTGAGTAGACCTGAACAACGTGCGAATGTCCATCTGTAGGAATTACGGAGACCGCCATATATGAAAAGGGGATGGACTGCCTGACAAAATCTGTAGCCTGAAATGTTATGGTCCACTTAGAAAGTGTTTAGAGCTCTCCATACGAAGCCGCACCTCTATTGGACTCAAAAATGCCACTCTGACATCGACAGGACCAGCAGACAAAATAAAAATACTTTGTGTAGCCGTGAACTTTGAGGTCAGGGGCCTCGATCTTAGTCAATTCGTTCCGTGCATTCATGATAAGACCTACTTCAGAACTCTTTTGTATTGCCTTCAAGGGTGTTTCTCCTCCTATATGAGGAGCTCCCAAGAAGTTGTACGCTGTGCCATCGACTCTTATAAAACCAGACCAGCCAGCCAGCTGAAAACTACTTATCACTATGATTACAATGCTGGAACAAGACACTCACGGAGCCTCGCGTCCAAAATGATGGCCAAACCGAATTCAAAGCGGTGCCTGCTAAACAATTCAAACAATTGTAGTTAACATACCAAAGCCCTCTGACCGTTTCCTTGAGGTAACCATGCAGATAAGTAAGGTGAGCGAACAGCGAGAGGAAAAGAAGGAGGATTAAAGGGAGTTGCCGTCCAATTAAGAGTACTCCCAGCTATGGAAGAGAGGAGAAGCAACAAGCAGATCGACAACATTGAAATGGGACTGAGCACCAGAGTCAACTCTCTGTCATTATTGCGTCTTTTATAGCTTATGCTCTCTCTGACACCCTTCTTCAGCGGAGCGGAGGCAAGTTTGTTCCCCGTGCAAACGTAAAGGAAGAACAATTTTTCTGATGTCGCGTTAAGAAAGAAGAGGTCAAACAAGGGTCTACACGTAATGTTCGCAAAGTTAAAACACGAACGCGGTTAGACCACGATTTCTGAGAATTTGAGGGAACCCGAGTCCCACATAGATGCAATAATAATATTCACACAAGCTAGGTTGGGTCTCTGCACGAACACCAGTGGTTGGCTCTCGTCACATGTACAGTAATCAGTTGTTTGTGGTGAACCAACTGGTTGCCGTGAAATACTAAAACATTCGATACCATTTCTCAAAGAGCGAGCTACCAAGATTGGCATCAGTCACGAGAAGAAAGAAGGCACATTCTACTGACCAACGCTAATCGGAAGTATCAGGATGCAGATGAGAGGAATACAGCTGAAAATGGAAACGCACCTAGATGACCACCGACGACTGGGCGGGCGCGGAAGCCTTCCGGTTGGCCATTGGTTGTTTCGTACCAATCTCCAAAAGGTTGAGAGCTGAGTCCATCGGCTGCATATTTCTTCACTGAGCCGATGAATAGGTCACGGGCTGTGGTGTCTGTGACGATAGCTGCAGTCCATATTTGCCAATCTAAAGGGATCGAGGGTTAGGATCGAGTTGTTGGATACACAAATATGTTAGCACCTGTCTTCGTGTATGTGTGGCTATAAAAGTGGGGTCAAAGTCCAACAACCTCAAGAACTTTTCCAGATTACGAACCGAGTGTCCAACGGGACGCCAAAGGGTTCTAGGAAGTTTTGTCAACGAGCTCGGAACACAACGGGGTCACAGAATCAATCTTACGTGCAACAGTCTTATACCAGGCCGTTTCTTGTTGAAGAGGAAAATGTCAGAGAAGGGCAGCAGGAGTTGAACGGACTTGACTAACGCAAAGTATAGATAGAGTTAGGGAACAGATTCAATTTCAGCAATTTATCACCATAGAGATTGTAGGTCAAACCCCAGCTATTCAAATTCAGGCCGTGTTCAGCAACATAATAGTGGTACATGCCTGGCAGAGTCACCATACTTTTTTGGAGATCAAGTTTTAAAAAGAGTAATAACATTACGAAATTCACGCAAACTCACACTCAGAGTAAGATGCTTTCCAGAAGACGACATTGCAAACGTTTGCCATTGTGTCACATAGTCGGCAGCGATGGACTATCCACCTATGTGAAGATATGGTAAATAGATGTATAAAATGTCTCACCGAATAATTTGAGCTTTGCGCAGTGTTACCGAGGATCGTATATATCTCTGACATGGCTTTAATGCCGATTATCCCCTTCACTGCAAGATTAGTTTGATTAGCCAAGTGACCAGCGAAGTCATCTGTGCTAAGTTGATTAGCCGGTATGAGTGAATCTGTAATCAAGAACTGTGTCCATTGGTCAAGGAGTGCAGTCTGACAAGAAGATCAGTTCCATCAAAAAATAGCTGAGATGATGACCGTTCACATATTGTGTAAGATGAGAGGTATCGTTGGTCTTTTGAGCATAACTCAAAGCCATGATAAGCATGTTCCCACTCTCTTGAAACGAATGAGAGAAGAGGACATCCTCGGTAGCGAAAGCGAAATACCTTCAACAGGCATGGCTTCGTCGTTCCCGTCATTGTGTCCAAGTGCTCTAGGATAACTTGAACCTACAAAAAAACGACAACAACGTTGAGTATTGGCTCGTGCATGACATTCCACTAGCTCACCCAGATCATGCACACTCCATTTGTTGGGGTAAAGCCCACTGGCTTGATATCTCAAGAGCCCTTCTAGTAGGTGCTTTCCGAGGACTGGATTCAAGTACAGCAGGACTGGCCATGCCGGAAAGATCACGTCCACAGTGTTCATGTTCTGGCGACCCCTAACTACGATTGGATAATTCTAGTGAAATGCACTTACCCCGTCACTTGAGATTTCTGTGATGACAAATGAGATCATCCATGCTAAGAGGTTAAAAAATTGGATAGATACCTTTCAAGAACATGATAATATCATCCGTATTCCATGTGCCATCACTATTCCTTGAAATTGTAATTTCCGTGGCACCTAGAGCCTGTCGAATAGAGAGTGCTACTATGGCAGCGTAATCGGCGGAAATTGTGCTTGCGTCACTCTTGACTTTGGAATCAAGTGAGCCGGCTCTGGAGAGAGCCGCATCGTAATCACCAAGGAAGGACGATATCTTTGTGTACCGTCAATAGACCATTTACAAGTCAATAATTGAGACATACAAGGGCAGATACAGTGCTGAATTTACTCCAGAAGTATAAGCTCCTATTTTGGGTACCACCCGGCACAACATATTCAATCGCAGGATCGCGAACATGCCCAACAGCGAATACTACTGGAGAAGTTGGTCCAGTAACCGACCCGAGATCGTGTGCAAGTCCAAATACAGGCCAGTTGTCTTCAATTGCTCGGAAAGTCGTATCCTCAGTGTTAGGAAGCCGGCCGTTGTTGATAAACTGTGCGCGTACAATGACGTCTGCACCAGTTTGATACGTGGCACCGACAGCCTAGTAATGGGAGTATTGTAAGAGATTATTGTTAGCCGAATTCTCAATGAAATCGCACATTAAGCGTAGAGTAGAAGGCAGACCCATCTGTGTCATGTCGGTCGTTGGTAATGAAACATGCCTAGCTTGGAAGAAGACTAACATTGTGTATGGTCATTGACTTCCGAGAAGACAGATGGCGATTGCAGCTGCACTTGATGGGTAATAACGTTGTTTGCGGTTGAAGTTGACCAATTTGCAACGAGCGAATTATCACCAGATACCCATTCTGCGCTTATGTCGGAGTAAATCTGCACAGAATGAGCAACAGCATCAGTCGATGCCGCAGATACTGCCATATATGCGAAAGGCGTAGACTGCTTGACGAGATCCATGGTCTATGTATGTAACAAAATAGTCGGAATTTCGCTTCGCGTTTAGAATAATTATCTACCTCGACTGGGCTTAAGAAAGTCACAGTAATGTCAACAGGTCCAGCAGAAAGAACGAAGATGCTTTGAGTAGCTGTAAACTGTAGACTTGTCATAAAATATGGACCTGACTTAAGCATTCCACAGACCTGGAGACTCTTCTGTGTGGCTTTAATGTAAGTCGCCTCAGGAACATTTGGAGTACCCAAGAAGCTATAGGCCGTTCCATCAACCTTTACAAACCCAGCCCAACCAACTATCTGATGAGATAAAATGTGTTTGAGGACACCGCATGGTAATACTTGACCTTAAGTTTACTTACCTGGCCCGTCCAGAAGGTTGGCCAGACGTCGTTTAGTGCAGCACCTGTGAGTAAATTTAGTTGCGGTCAGAATAAGGTGATTTGATCGGTACCCGCTCCCTGAGGTAACCAGGCTGATAGATACGGCGTGCGAACAGCTAGAGGTACTGAAGGTGGATTGAAGGGAGTTGCAGTCCATGTCGCGGCTTGTGCAGCTGCAGAAAGAATGAAAAGAGAAAAGGCGCAGAGCATCGTGCTTCGTAGGAATACACCCTTGACGGAATTTTCTTATATTCGCAACGGCACGAAGAATCACTAGATCAGCGCCTTCTGAAGCGTGATATCACGGTTGCATGGTGAGGGATCATGGGACAGCAAAAAGTTTCGTGAGCGAAATCATACACATTACATCTCGATTCCGTGAAAGAAGTAACAACTGGGTTGCAGCATAGATCATGTTCAAACTGTGACCATATCCAGCCATTAATTCACTTGTGAACGATAATGTACATGGGAGCCCAGCACAGGAAGAATGTTCGCGTGAGAAGTTTGTGGTCGAACTGTTCCTCTTAACAGAGAAAAAACAAAACGCATCAGGACTTGGTTCGGTTCTCAGATCTCAACAACGAATCATGTCCCTCTGCGTAGCCCCTTTTGTGGTCATGCGACCATCTGCCATATGCAAGCGGCTGACTTTATGCCGTCCAAAGGCCAACTCCTTTTTATTCCTTCTACTGAAACACCCTGGCGGTTTGCATCTCCTCCTGATTTCTCTCCTCCCTGATTTATCTATTCAATGTTGTCCTTGACTATTATTTTTCTCTGTCCTCTGCTGGCTCAGTGTGCGCCTCATGTCAATGTACAGGTCGCGACCGACAACACACAAGTGGAATTCTCTGTGATGAATCCCTCACATTTGTTGAAAGCTAAATCCAGACCCTTTCGCCCTCGGCCCGCTGAACCTCCGGGCCCTTTTCAGAACGGTGATGCTGCAACAACTCCGCCATCATGTCCCCTTGTCATGGCCTATTATCCGGACTGGGTCGATGATTCCTTCCGGCCCGAAGACATTCCATGTAATCTCTTTGATTGGATAGATTTTGCGTTTGCATTACCGACGGACAGCATGGCTCTCACTTGGGACAATCCTGAATCCGCCCCAGAAAAGCTTCGTCGACTTGTATCTCGTGTTCATAGTTGTGGAGCGAAAGCGAAGCTCAGCATTGGTGGTTGGACTGGTAGCAAGTATGTTTTTGGACATCTTTGAATATGTGAAACTGATTTACACTTCAGGTATTTTTCCTCCGCTGTGCGGACGAAAAAGTCGAGAGCTCGTTTTGCGAACAGTATTCTAAACGTCTTCAATGAGTTTCACTTGGATGGCATCGACCTCGACTGGGAGTATCCTGGAAGAGAGGGCGTCGGCGGAAACCAAGTTAATCCAGACGATTCAAACAACTTCCTTCTGTTTCTTCAGCTCCTTCGTTCTGTTCTTCCTGCAAGTACTTGTATCACTGCAGCTGTTCAGACTGTACCATTCATGGATGCACACGGAGAACCTATGAAGGATCTCAAGCCTTTTGCTGCTCTCTTGAATTGGACTATGTTGATGAATTATGATGTATGGGGTTGTAAGTCATACTGCCGGTAAGTGTTGCCAACGATGACTGAACTCTTCGAAGCGTCACCATTTCCGGGACCCAATGCGCCCATGTACGACGGCTGTCAAAACTCCACACAGCCCGAATCAAATGCTGCCGCAGGTGTTCAGAAATGGACCAGTGCTGGTTTCTCAGTCGCTCAGCTTGTCTTAGGCGTGCCATCTTATGGATATCTTTCTTCGTCCAGCGCTCAAGGACTCCGTCAACGGCGAAAAGCGCGACCAAGAATCTCCTCGAATGGTACTTCCGGCGAGGATGTCAGACTCGTTGGCGAAGACAATACCGGACAGGGTCAAATTATGTTTCGTAGACTCGTCGAGCAAGGTGCACTCCTTCGGGTTCCCCCGACCGACGATACCGACAAGTCCACCTATTCTGATTTCGTTGGTGCTAGAGGATTTGTAAGGTCCTGGGATGGGTGCTCGAGCACTCCTTTTCTACACTCGTACTCAGCGCAACAAACCGTATCTTATGACGATCCTGAATCTCTTGCGATGAAAGCAAAGTTTGTTTCGTGTGTCGGAATGCTCGGTGTGAATATGTTCGACACTCATGGCGACACGGAACAGGGTGATTTGATAGGGGCAATAAGAAAGGGTTTGATTGCTTGTAGATGTAGCGGACGGTAAATCATAACAATTTGAAGATCTTTGATGTGGGCATTGCGTGTTGAGCTACTATGTTGATTCCGACTTCCTAGGTAATTCGCGGTTGCCACACTTTTCGAGGGAAAGATAAGATTATCGTTTAGATATAGACCGGTAGGATCAATAGGGCAATGGAGATTTGGCACGCAATCAACTACTTTATACTTACTCTCATTCACGACGGTGTTTTATTTTTTAGGTTGATATCCCCATTCATGCTAACTGTTGCTTTAAAACGTGATGGAAACGCCACTTCAGTATCACGATAGCGTTTTGGACCCAGAATTAAATGTAAGTGTTTCACTGGCCACCTTCCCGAGGTAAATGATGGTCAAATTCATTGTATGTTCACTTTCGTTACCATAATCCGAGGACCAAATCATTCATACTCAAGTAGTTGCACCACATGCCCAACAAGGATAAGCTGGTATGGTACCCCTTCCAATCAATATCAGAGGTGTCAGTGTGTCGTTACGTTCTCTGATTTACAGATTCTACTACATCGCATCACTTGTGACAGTGATATCGAAGTCACTGGTCAGGAATGCAGAATATCTAGTAATGACCCACGTTCAGAGAAGGACAAGAATGAAACCGTCGGTATTCAGCGTGATTCACGCACCATTGCTTTATTCGTCACCTAGACAGTCTGCAGCTCTTAGTTGTTCATAACGGCGCCCTTTTTGGTAGTCCTTGTATTCCTTACATCGTGGTGTAGTCTTTCCGCCCTGCCGCTACACGCGAGGAGGCGTACTATGCTCAGGGTTACTGTGTTTCATCTAACAATGACCGCTCCTTAGACGCCTAGTAGTGCTCAAGTCGCCGGAAATTTCCAACATCGGTTTGGCGTATGAAATCTCTTGCTCCATTCCGAAGTGTACACGCCAGTGTACTATCTATGAAACGGGCCAATCGATATTTTATTTACGTACCCTCTTTTTCTCGATGAATGCCCGAGGATAACAGCCATTCATCGGCATCTTGGCCGTGGTGAGAAAACCTATGGAGGAATAGTGAATGGCAGAAGCTACGGGGCTCCCCCGGTCCAAAGCTCCGGTCGTTTCCTACCCAGCAAGGAAGACTTCATGGCACGCAGAGCTGTTCCGGCCTAGTACAAACAAGGCAAATAAGGCTGCCGGATTGCGCGAGAGAGGAGAAGTGTTGAACGTTGGCGATCTATCCCGTTCTAACAGCCTCGTCGCGACCTGGTGACTTTTAATTACTTCTTTCTCCCCAGGTGACCTAGCAAGAGTATGTTGAAACCTCGGGAGCCCCGAATGTGGTCAGCGACCGTTTTGAGGGAAGTCACTGTGCACTTACAGTAAGAGCGGGTTTTGGTAATTTTGGATCATTTCCCTGACCGAGGCCGAGCGTATGCCGTTGTTGTGAATATATAGCCCTTACGTTGGAGGCAATTGGGGGTCATTTTTTCCGCCGGGCATTTTGTCCCTAAATCGACATTATCCTCACGTGGAATTCTTTTTGAAACCCATACGGTCGGACGCCGTCTGACTGTGACCTGTCGCTGAACTTTCGGTGCTACAGAAGTATTGGCGATTTCAGGCGGGTGTCCGAGGGATACAAGATCGCCCCATGTATCGCCAATTGCCACGCCACGGCTTAGATTGAGTCAGAGCCGCGAAGACTCGGTTATGACGAATGGGTTTGCAAAGACCAATCCGTCTTACACGGGAGCACTAAGAATCACGTCCAGTACCGACTTGAAACTGCCATTGATCGAGAGACAGGTTTACATCTCGACAAACCCTTTTGCGATGTCCCAAAGCTTGGAAGACGGGCATATCGAGGTCTATATCCTGTGCAGCATCTATTTTGGCTACTTAGTACTCAAGAGTACTTTCGATGCCATTTCTGTCGGTCAAGATTCTTTTGCTATTGGCCAAAAGATCATTCAGATATTGTCGAGCAAGCTTTACGTCCTAAGCTTGCTGTATGTGCGACCTAATAACGTTGATAAGGTTTCAAATTAAGCAGCTCAGCTCGCTTGACAGCAGTCTCCATCGCGTGGGTGGGTAAATCTAACCCTACAACTATCCGGGGAGCACTTCCCGATCTTTTGTATTAGCGATTCGCTCCCAGAATTGAGCTGTCATTGAGCTGTCATAGTCCCTCGCCATACCCATCCTTACTCTAGCGGGAAGAGAACCCGGCGCTAGGCCTCCGCGGAAGTCTCAGATTCTTTTTGAGACTAGACCGGAGTCATGCGGACATGAAGTGGCTTTCTAGTTTTCCTCCAGAGGTCAAGGTCCGGTCAGAAGGGACCCTGGACTAGCCCTCGAAATTTGAAATCACGTATTTCCCAAATTTGCAGGTGATAACCTCGTGTGAGGATTTGACCATGAGATGACTCGAACTGAGTAAGTTATGTATGCGGGTGTATATTTATGAATCAGCTCGTTCCCACTGGCAAAAGCGTGCAATTACGCGATCGTGATCATTGATAAATGCTTTCTTGTCCGTTTCACAAAATGCGTAGTGATGAATTATCAGATGGGTAATCTATTATATCCATTCGTCATTACATTATGGTACTTGTACCGACCAGATACTGTGATAAGTTTCTGGACCCGGCTACGTCTGTGTAATGGTATGTAAGTTTTACTTTGAAACAGTTGGTAGGTATTGCTATGTATAGAGATGTTCGAAGCAGACGCTGAAAAGTGATCGACGAAAAGTGACCGGAACATTTTTCCCCCTCCTTGGCGATGTCACGCATCTAATTGGACGTATGATTCTGGCCAATCGTTTGGGTTTCAGCTTATTTTTGTGCTGTGTAACTATCTTTCCGGAATGGATGTGTTTCACTGACACGAGGGAATGCTTGTCAACCAGCGACGAAGTGTGCCATTAAATCACTGACAGTCAATTTATTGCGGATGATATAACGACATTACAGCTCGACTTCCTTTCCTGCTTGGGTTAGTTTTATGATGAAAGAACGAGACTAGGATGGGAACCATCTTGCTTCCCACTGTCTGTCTGTTGGGCGCTTGATAGAGTCGTCTTGACCGTTTGGGGGATATTAGTGCTTGCAGACATCAATGTACCATAGCAGCAGAAGCCGCGAACGAAGGTCCAGTCTTGAAGTTGGAGTGAGAGAAAATAAATATGCATTTTGTTCGAATCAGTGGGTTCAACTTCACCGCCACCGGTCTGACAGTTTAATGGCCGGAAAGTTGCCGCAAATCGGGCAGAATATATTTTTACCGAGTTTTTTGGTCCTTGGGAGATGGCGGTAAGTCCACAATGGTATATCCGAAAGAGTGGGGCCGCGTCTGTTCTTGCTCGATTTTTTGGAACGAAGACGGCGACGTGAGCCGGGACAACGGTAACTCCAGGTCGAGGGGATTCGGCGGTGGGATATCCTTAACGCCTGAACGGCGACGGCGGGGGCGGGACCGAGTCGGAGGTGTGAAGGGAAAAGATGGAGCGGCACCGAAGGATGGCGAAGAAGCGGGTATCATCGCTATATCGCTAGGAGACGCTATTTGCTTCTATGACTGATAAATGCAAATACAGTTAGACGGTGATGAGAATCGCGTTGTCTGTGATAGCTCGAAAAGGAAGGAAGAGGTAGAAGAATGTTTCTGAGGACAACAATGGGGCCTGGGCATTATTCGACATGGCAGGCGGACAATGGCAGGGACATGGCATGGATGGATCTGGATCTGGATTTGGACGCGTTACGCAGGAACGCGCTTGTTCGCGTCCGGGAATAAAATTTCCATTCGTGGACGCTCCGCTACGCTTTCTTTTTTTTTTCTATATAACCAGCATGTCTGCCCGAATGTCCTGCCAGCCGCCATGTCTCTCTTTACCCGCCCGCCTTCCCCGCCGCCGCGCCAGCCATCGCCCGAGCTCGCCTACACGCCCTTGCCCTCGCCCCATGTCCGCGCCCGCCATCGCACCATCTCCAGCCAGACATCTTCTGCCCCCTCCATCCCTCCCGGCCTCTTCGTCGCAAAGCCCAGAAAATCCATCCTCACCGTTCGTTCGTGCAACGATCTGCCCTCTTCCAGCCGCTCCCAGAGCTCCTCTCTCGTCTCTTCTCCCGCCACTCCACGCTCCCTGTCCTCTCCATCCCGTTCAACTTTTGGCGACATACCCCATCGCAGAACGCTTTCAAATGCCATTCCATACCGTTCTCCCCCTCCTAGCCCAACTCTTGCCTCTCCGCCTCCGCCAGTGCCTCCCATCCCCACATTTGCCCTCTCTCCCCCCACCCCGATGAAGCACTGTCCGCGGCCTGCAGCGATAACACCCATCCATCTCCCAGATCTTGACAATGTCCCTCCTTTGACCGAGGCGACCAATCCACCCAGATCTCGCAAGCAGCCGTCGCCAACCAAACAGCACGTCCGCACCACCGAAAAGGTGGCCATGACCTGCCTCCGATTCTTCTCCTTGCGCAACTCAAAACGGCGGACACCCGTTCCGCCATCTGTGGCATGAATAACCATCGTCGTCAGCATTTCTTCTTGGACTTTTGTGGCCCGCCTGCTTTTCCGCAGCGCCTGCCGCCCTTCTTGTCGGCGTATTGATCGCCTCTGCACAGTCAGCGCCTGGCTCAGCTAGCTCAGGCCATTCTTCAAACTGTGTACTTGCAGATTCTACACTCATTCGTTTCACCGCATTCACTACACCGTGCTTAATTCTCTTACTGCCCTTTGAGTTTTCGACATGTCTCATTCTCACCCGCCGCTCAGTTAGCGCTTACTTTGGCCAACCTTTTATACATCAGGACATTCATTAATTCTTGTACTTGCAGCTTCCATACCTATTTGTTTCTCTGCGTTCGCTACCTTGTGCTTCATCCGTTCAAGATCTTGAGCCCATCTTGTGTATTCTTACATACGTACAACACCAACATTACACAGTAATATAATCGCTAATTACTCGTCCGAGTGTACCAAATACAACTCGTATAAAATTGTAGTTCATTGATACCTGTCCAGTGTTTCGAGATGCTCACCAGTTTCGGGCTGAATGGCATAATTGGTTACCGGCGCAATACATTACAACCGGGTCCTATACTAAATATAGATACATCCACATAGCCAGCGTACTGGTACACATGTCAGTCTGGGTGCTTCGTTTCATCAAGTGTTTCGAGTGCTCGGTTTATTTTTTAGTTAGTCGGTGCTCAGGATCAGGTCATCCCACCCATTCTGAGGTATTGATAATCGATGCGATAAGACCGACGCCACATGCCGACGCGGCAGCGGCGTGGGAAAACCTCCTGAGCATAAGGTCACGCGGCATCCCAATTCCCAGAGACACGGAACCAAAATCAAAGCTCAGCACGACGCGACCCTGTGAGATAACCCAATGACAAGAAATGACGAGGTCATCGAGTCAAGCGACATGATGTCACCTGTGGGTAAGTAGGGGCAAGAGGATGTTATTTGTGTGCCTCGGGTGAATTGCTCTTGCCCGAACCAATGATATTTCTGCGCGTAGACAATTCAGTTTTCATGCGATTAAGAATACAAGATCTTGTCATATGGTCAAGCGACGTATTGTAAGGATTGGTTCGCAAGTACATAGGGGTAACTTTTGTCTTCGGTTGAATTGCTGTTACCCGAAACAACAAAATCTTCTGGCATGATTCATTCTCTGCGACTCGGATAAAAACGTCGCTGATATGGGGGTCAAGCGAGGGTAATATAACTGCGCGTGTGGGAAGTGAATTCTAACATAAAACCCGGTTGGATCGCCGTTTTCGGAACTCGCCGTGCCCAACCTCACAGGTCGTCTTTGTGTATCAACGCCGAAATTCCCGTGCACTTTCATTTTCTGGCAAGTACTGCCATCCAAAAAATACGATCAAATCAGAAAGGATGTACGAGCGTCCATATTTACTGAAACGGAACGGTCAGTTGTCGGTCTCAGCAGAAACTAGGGGAGACATACCAGATATACTACATGAAAACACAAGTTGAGACAACAAAAAACCAAAACTCTCGTGACGAGAAATAATCACATTGGAAACTGAAAATCAAAGACGGGTGAAAGAGGAAATGACATTAGAAACCACAAGGGGCAAGACGACCAAATTCAAAGACCCATCCGTTCGCGTAACGTCCGATCTCCACTGTGCATAGAACCATTAGCGGATGAAGAAGCTTGTGTATAGTCGTGCCCTGTCCGTGACCCCCGCCCGCCACTAAATGTATTCCTGCCCCCGCCTCCGTTCCGACGATGCCTTCCATGCCCTTCACGTTCCCTCTCGCGTCCTCCTCGCCCCCTCTCTCGATCCCGGTCACGCTCGCGTTCTCGGTCTCTTTCCCTCTCACGCTCAATTGACGGTGGCCTCGCCCGCTGATCCTCATCCACTTCCATTCTATGATAACTATTCATTCCCCTCCCTCTGCGGGACATTGACGCGTGATCACGCGTCGCGCTGGAGCTGTGGGTCGTCCTGCTATGAGATTTGTGTTGCGTTGACAAGGGCGCATTCGTCCGCTGTGGCGGCGCATCGGAGAGCCGGGGTTTCTTATACGCTCTCGGTCCAGTTGGAGGGAGCTTGGAAGGACCATTGGTCATGGTAAGGTTGGAATTCGAGTCTATAGGAGGCATTGGATGATATGATGCACGAGGAGATTGGGATATTGATTTGGTGCTATTGTTAGTGCTTGTACTAGGACGCGCATTGGCGAGAAGGGTACTGTAGGATTTGTCAAGTTCGGTACTTGGTAGAATTAGGCGCTAGAAGAGATAGATCAGAAAGGGGTACGCACGATAGGTTGGTGATCACTTGGTGGGACTCTAGAGGCAGGTAAGGATTTACAATTTGCTTAATGCAAAATAGATACCTCGTAGTGCACTTTCCAACCGTGCAACGACCCTTCGGAGACCTCGCACCTCCTCTTTGAGTCTTCCCGTTTCTCCGAATTTTAAGAGATCGTAAAGCTCATCGTTCTCTTCCTGCAAGGTCCGCGCCCGCTGTATGAGTGCTGCATTCACCGTGTTGGAACCCGCAGTCAAGCCTGACGCGCTCGGGTTGACGTGCAGATGGGGCGACAACACAGATACTAGCGCCGGAGGTAATGTGACAGGTAGTGTTGACGACGGACCTGGCTGAGAAACAATGGTCTGGCGCAGATGTGCGAGCTCATCCTGAATGGAGTCAGACGGGTATCACTTGGCACAGTGTCGAACAAATATCTCACGGTGAGCTCGGACAGTTGGGAGTCGCGTTGGCGTAAGAGAGTCTCGAGCTCGAGCTCTCTTGAAGAGGGCAAATCCATAGTCAACGAAAGGAGAAGGCGCGATATCCTCGTGCAATTCGATACGAGATGATGGCTGTTTCCGTTGACGCGTGTTTTCAACTTATCTGACAAGCTGCCGGACTAGTGATATTTTTCGTCACTCTTGTGTTTGTAATCCATGTTGCACAATAAAAAACTCACAAAAAGGCAGGCTCGAGCTGGTACTGTGCTGGAGATGGTATTCGAGAGGCGTTTTCCTTACCTCGTTCGATTGATGGCGCCAAAACACCAAGCATGACCAAATAAACGCATGGTATAAAAATTCGCCCTTCTCTTGGTTCCTTTCAAGATTCCATGATACTCGTTTCATATTTATGGTCAGTCTTTCCTTCCTCAATTTTGTCTCGCTTTTTTTCTTTACGGTGATGTCAATTTTATTCACACTGTTTGAGCGAACGTGATAAATCACCGCCGCTATGAATAATTTCTACAACGGTAGCTGAGCCTCTCTTTACACTTTCCCCTTCTGCTTAAGTTTCTTGTTGATGCTAATCAATTTTATTATATCTAGGGCTGTGATTCGGACAGTAATTTGGACAGTGTAAAGAATGGGTATATATACAATGTAGTGATCAATTTACTGTTTTTTGTAAAGTATCCTCCTCCAGCGCGCCTTGAGGAATTTGACCCTGGTGTTGTGTGAGAGCACCTGAAAGGATGTAGAAAAAAGGAGCCGATTTAACAGGCGGTGGCGATGACTGATATCCAACAGTTAGGTTGCAACGGGGACAATTAAATCGATACTGCTGCTCGTGTCCCTCTTGCCTGGTTCAAGTGTGTTTCGTGTGAGCGAGGCTTCTTCGGTTTACATCGGGTCGAGATGCGCACCTTGCAAGAAGAATGGGATCGGCTGGAACAGCATTCAATTTGAAGATTCTCGCTTTCCCCGCTTCACCGTCTTGAGTACGCATGATTATAGCTTTGTCAGTTTTGCGCCGCGGCAAAGAAGCCAGGCTTTTGTCAATCACAAGCTGCAACACAAGTCAGAAACCTGAATGAGGAGTCTTGAAAGGATCTGACAATGAACTCGCCACATATGCAATCTGAGAGAGAAATAATAAGTTTCTACCATATGCACATGAATTGAAAGTTGAGCTCTACAATAAACACGAAGAGCTGCAGCCGAGGAAGCAGTTGGCTGTGCTAAGAAAAATGCAATCAGGGCTGGCGAAACAATGACCAATTATTGCGTATAAACATACCATCGGTCGAGGATGACACCGCCGAGCGGGAGATGACTTTAGGCATGGGCAATGGCACTAATTAAGGGAGAACCAATTCCGCGCCCAGGCACGCACTGCTTCAAGCACTGCATCGTCGCACACGTGACCTCTTTCACTATCTATTCAATTGTGGGCATGACAACTCTTTCCTTCATCCAGCTGCGCAGTAGTCCTTGATCGACTCACGAGTGTGTTCGCCTCGGCAAAATGGCTGAAAAGGATGCCACAGCGAGACTTCGGAGGGCAGTGAAGGGTGCGTGACACTGTTTACCATATCTCCCTTGCACTAAAGATCCATACAGAAAATAACCTGTTTCTGGTTAAGCGCCTCGTTCAGCGGACAGACATGCGCAATATCGACCCTTCCACACGTCGGTACACTTCTCTGGCTTGGGCGGCCGTACTAGGGCATGAAGAGACATTTGACTTTCTCTTGACCTCTGGTCATGACGACAAGGAACTGAGTAAAGTGCTTAATTATAGATTTTCGCTCCCGTGTTCCATGTCTAATCAAGTGGCAGGACTCAGAAAATAACACTATCCTCATGTTGCTGGCCGACCACCGACCTCCAAACGTCTATGCTACTCATGAGGCGGAAGATTCTTCGGGTGCGACATTGCGCATGGCACGTCTGTACTATGAGCGGCACCCCGAAGTCCTTGACTGGGCAAACGCGCAAGGAAGGACCGCTCTTCACATTGCCGCGATAAAAGGGAACGAGGAACTTGTCAGGGTGATTCGTTCTACGCCTTTCACGTCTCATTCTTGCTTAATCCCTTTTCATGGATCAATAGATGTTCTGTGACTTAGAGGCCGACATAGATTTACCTGACAACTCGGGAGACACACCGCTTCATTAGTGAGTTTTTCCCGTGTGTCGCTGTATCGTGTCCTCTAACATTTTGCCGTAGCGCAAGCGCATGGGGCCACATACCTGTGTGTAATTTGATCAGGTTTCGGTCCGTGATGTGCTCATAATTCGTGCAGGTCGTCCAGCTCTTGATAGAACGAGGCTGCCAGTTTAATTCTCGGAACAACGAAGGTTTTACGGCTTCCGACTATGCATATTCGTGGGTAGCTGCGGATTCTTCCCGGGATGCCATCTAAATCTTCATTGCTCAGGTTTAGTACCAAAGACACTTTACAGGATACAGCACGTTTAACTGTTGAGAACAACAAGAAGTCTCGAAAGAATTTTCTACATGCTCAGGCCCTAGCAGACAGAGGGAATGATTGGAGCGGGACTTCCCCTATCTCTGTGCCCTATCCAAACCTACCGCCAAGGCACCGCGACGCCAGGGCAAGGATGAGGAGCAGCTCTGGGACAAGTCGGTCTACTGCCACCACCTCGGATCTCGGGGACTTGGACAGCAATGGCTTGGCGGCTGGTCTTAGCCAGTCATCGTTTTCTGCCTCATCATCTACTTCGCAGCCTTCCACGGGGTCAAACTCGTATTATCATACTCAACACCTTATTCCGCAAATGACTGCCACTAGCAGTACACTGACTGTTTCCGGCTCATCCTCTACCAATCCAGGCTCGTCATTGAATCCTCCTGCAAAAAGTCTGGCATCACTTTCTCCTATTGCTAGTCGAGTGCGGGAAAGGGACGCCGATGCTAGAGAACGATACCTGTCACGAAATCGAAGTGGAAGCCAAGGAACTTCCTCGACGGATAATAGATCACAGAATGGGTCATTCTTCGCGTCAGCTGGACCATCAGCAAATGGGGACAACATCACTGCCTTGAACCCTATGTCTAATGGAGGGACGCCTACTCCTCGACGACTGCGGCCTTCAGCATCAGCTGTTCAGCTCAGAACAGTTCACACATCCGCTCACACAATCAACACTCTACCGGAAAACCGCCACAGGGCCGGCACTGGACCATCTCAATGTTCTGTATCCTCAACTTTACTTACGAGATCCCTGTCCACATCGACGTCACCACGATCTATGACTCCAGGCAATGAGGAAAGCGAGTCCTACATGGGTCCGCCAAGCCAATATGCCCAGTTTCCAGAGCCTCCTCTTCCTAATGAAGAGACCAGCACGCCAGTCGTGCAGCGTCGAAAACATTTCCACATTCTGTCAAAACCTCTGCCTCCAATCGACGCTTCTATGAACCATCGGCGAGGAATGTCAGCAAACGTTGTTCGCGGCGCATAACTTATTGGACTTGTTTTCGGTTCATATGTACTACCAGCATTTGTATTGATTAAATATTTGTGCTCCCGTATAGTAGACACTCACCTTGTTGTTACTGGTTGTATGTATGTATTGGTGTACATGGCTCAAGGTGTGAAGGTGCACACATAAGAAAAGGTTGTCGGACAAGGATCTGTGATGAAGTGCTCGGCAAGAGTGCGGAGGGTGCCGAGTATGGGCGCCAGCGAGGCACCCACAAGCCACACCTCAAATATAATATAAGTCTCGCACATGTTCCGCTTTAGCCTGTGCCTCAGCTACTCAGCATGATTGCCCCCATTGCAGACAGTGATCCTGACCCCACCACACAGATTCCATGGCCAACAGGTAGTCCCAGGCAGGTGTCTGACATGGACGATGCTGTAAAACCTGCAACACTGAGTGACGATGGCGTGGTCCGTAGCGCACCGGAAACAGCTCCCAAGAAGCTAGAATCTGGTAGACGTCGTTTAACGACATGGGATCTCATTACATTGAGCATTTCGATGGCCGGAGCACAGATAGCATGGACTGTCGAACTGGGGTAAGCATATCATCCATGGCAGAGAGATATACACAACTTTCCTTCCTCCCATAGCTACGGAACGCCGTTCCTACTGGGCTTGGGCCTTTCGGAGCATATCACATCTCTCGTATGGCTCGCTGGACCAATTAGTGGACTCATCGCTCAGCCGGTGATAGGTCAGGCATCCACATGCTACTTATAGTGAAGAGGAAGTGAGCGGTTGATGCTATCTATTCAGGTGCTCTATCGGACTCTTCGACGTCTAAGTATCGCCGAAGATACTGGATTATCCTTTCTACCGTGGCACTCGTGATCTCCACGCTTACCCTTGCCTATTGTGAGCCGTTGTCCCAGGTTGTCGTTGATGTCCTGGGAATCGGTGCCGGCGATTGGGATGACGAACGGAAGACACGAGTGAGGAATACCCATAAGTCTTAGGCTTGAAATGCTGACGTTGATCATCAAGGCGAATAACATCGCAATTGGCTTCGCTGTTGTCTCCTTTTACATCTTGGACTTCGCCTTAAATGGTCTTCAGGCGTCCTTGAGGAATCTCCTCCTCGACGTGGCTCCCGCAGACCAACTCAATGCCGGGAATGCATGGCATGGGAGAATGACGAACGCTGGTAATATCATAGGCTTTGGATTTGGTATGCTTTGTCAGTTATACAAAAGAAGTGCTCAATGCCACACTAGGGTTCCTTCCACTGGCGAAACTACCTATCATTGAACACCTTGGAGGTACACAATTCCGGAAATTTTGCGTTATATGCATCATCATCCTCGTTGTCACTGTCTGGATTACATGTTACTGTCACGAGGAACACAAACGTCAAGAACCTTACAAGAAACACAAGTGTGTCCATCACGTCCCTGGTCTTGAATATCCAGTTTACATTCATGGTAGTAAACTTAAGGATGTTTTCAATGGCATCCAATCTGCGATTGTCACCCTTCCAAAGCCCGTCCAACGTGTTTGTTATGTTCAGTTATTTGCTTTCATGGGATGGTATGTTTTATCATTTTTCGTCTTGTTCTCCTCGACTGATGCACTTCTTTAGGTTTCCGTTTTTGTTCTACTCGTACGTACCTTCATTATCAATACATGTGTATCGATCACACAATATTTTCCAGTACAACGTACATGGGCCAAGTCATGGCCTATGAACTTGATCGGGAACCTGAGGCAGATTACGCTACTCGGATGGGAGAGTTTGCTATGCTGTTATATAGTATTGGTATGCCGTATTGTTGTGAAGATCCTCGTCGTTCTACTTATCCTCCTTGTCAGTGGGCGTCTTCACTGGATTCCTCTTGCCTCACCTCGCGAGCCGTGACCGACGGTTATTAGGGGACAAGGAAGATGTGGACGAGGATGCCGAGCTCACTCGGCTTCGAGACACTGTCCGCGAGTGGCGTGTGGAAGCTGCTCGTCAGGGAAAACCCCTTCGACTTCCGATAATGCCTTTCCTCTTGCGTAATATCTGGACAGGGGCACTGCTCTTGTTCACCATACTCACCTTCTCCACCTTCTTCATCACGACGGTTGTCCAAGTAGGTTTGCCTTAAACTTTTTTGACTTCTTATACCGACCTGCTATCAACAGGCTACCATCTTTATCAGTTTGGTGGGAATTTGCTGGGCGGTGGCGATGTGGGTACCTTTCGCCATTATCATGGAGGCAAGTCTCGCAGCTGCTATGGATACTTGCCGCTGCGATAATATTTCAACAGATCCTCAAGGAAGGACGTGATCCCCAGCCCAGTGCAGCACTTGCATCAAGGCGCCCATCACACGTTCGTGTCGTCTCAACGCCTCCTTTATATCGTCGTACCCCAGACGAACGACAACCACTATTGCGTAGTCGTTCTTTTGACGGGCTTGAAAACGGTGTTCATGTGGGTCCTGCTGCTCCTATGGCAGGAGGCACCGTACTTGGAATCCACAATCTTGCAATTGTATTACCTCAATTCATCGTAAGTTCTTGTCCGTTGTCTATCGGCAAAAATCGACCACCTCGCGTCCAGGTTGCTTTGGTCACAAGTGTTATTTTCCGCATTGCAGATGGTGGATCCCCTGAGGGACACTTACTCGATGACGATAACAAGTATTACGGTAAAACGGGTGTCGGTTGGGTCTTGCGCTTCGGTGGATGTTGCACATTGATAGCTGCACTGATTGTTCGGCGAGTCCCACCCACGCCTACCGAAAAAGCCATGCGCCGTCGACTTGGCGAGATGCAACTGCTTCGCGAAGAATCTTATCCATAGAGAGGATGGGTTTGTATATTTGTTGAATGTTCCTGTATATTTTGCTTGATGTTCTATCTTCGGTTATTTATCATCGTTGTCGGTCTCATCAGTGTACTGATAGCTTTCTCATTGTCATGTTTGAAGGATACATAACACATAATCCCATTGATCAAAATTGTTGGTAGAAATGAAACTACATGGTATCGGTGTCGTCGGAGGCACTTGCTCATCACCGAAGATATCTTGAGCAATCGTGGCATCTATTTTTCTAAGCTCAGAACCCAGCTAATGATCTGTGGTCAAGAAGAACTTCAACTTACACAATGAAATACGTGACGGTTTATAAAAAAGTCGAACAGAAAGACTTCGCGAAAGCGACAAAGGTGGCAGCGACAATCTCACGTTTCGAATAGAACGTGAGAACAAGACACTGTCTTTCAAGAATATCAGACAGTCTCCAACTCAAACGGTCAGAGCACAAGTACCTTCTCCCTTCAGACAAATGATAACGCATCCAGTAGATTCTCCATCATCACCATAGAAGTAAGATGACTCTTGATATATTACATTTCCGTCAGATAAATCAGTTTTGTCTGTAAACAAAGTTAGAGGGAAGGACATCATCTCAAATCGGCCCATACGATGTTCGAATACAGGTGTGCGAGATTCCATAATAACATCATCAGGATCATCCTCAGCCAGCACAACGAAACGGCCAGTATGTACGAGAATTTGCTTTTCGACCAGGGCATTCTTGGGAAGGTCTTTAACAACCAAATATAGGGTTGGAATCCGTGGAACCTGATGACATCGAGCTCAATCAGTACCGTTGTAGTTGTACACAATAACACACGTTGTTTGGCGCATTGATTGCGCGTTTGACTCGATAAAGGTCGTTGATATCGGTAAGCCAATATAGTGCAAGCTGTGTGTGACCAGTCCATTTCTGGCTAGAGGTACTTTTCAGGACATCAATCACCCGCGAAACGTGCTGGCTAGCCAGGGCAGTCTCCATAGCTAGGGAACGTGGAGACGGGAGGGAGAGTTGGGCTGGAATAAGTCCAATTTGGCCGGAAATAAAGATTCGTTCTCCAGCCTACGACGAACTATATGCATAAACTGTAACATGTGGGAAAAAATCGCGCCTACAGTTATGGCTTGAGAGTAAGGCCCAATATTTGCTGGTGCCCAATAACTCAACCCTTGGACATGAAGCGCTTGGCGATCTTGCGGACTTTTCTCAGTAAATGCAGTGCAATCCAATCGGATACGGATTGGGTGCGGAAGGTCAACGGCAACACACGCCCGCGCTGGGGGGCTTGAACCAAAGAAAGTAGCATAGACTGCATTAACGCGGGCGAAAAGATTGATATCTGACAAAAAGATATTGATATTAGTGCAGTTTGACATGTTGAGCTCGAATTCATTGAGGCGTTCTGCAGTAATGTGAGGTAGGTCCTTTCCAATGAGAAAATTTTCCTGACTTGCTAGCAGCTGGAAACATTCTGTGACCTCTTCCTCGATTGTAAGCTCTATCGCAGGATCCTGTATCACGCGTTCAATATTCGAGATGGATACCCAAGGCCCTACTTGACGGCCTGCTGAATGGCTGAATTTTGGAAGATTTTGATGTGTAGATTCCCAATCCTTGGTCTTGATATCTGTAGATGGCATGGACCATTCTACGGCGTTACTAAACGCCACAAAGTCGCTGTGCAGTGTGGCAGGAATGGCCAACTCAAAACTTTGGAGCGATGGCTTAGCTTCAAGGTGTGCATTTTTAATTCGAAGAAATGCAACCGTAGCGAAACTGTTATCTGAATGGATCACAGTCTCGACTTCAGTCCTAAAGGACTTTGTCAGAATTGAAAATGAATGCGTAAGAGATATTTTTTCGCCCACAAGATTATACGATGTTTGAATAGAGGACAATTCAGAGTCAAGCTCTCGTATTCTCCACCTTCCCCGCATATGTGAGCACCATACTGTTCATTCTGCACGAACATTTCATTAGTCGACATTCCACAATAATTAAAACCTTGACCTACTAGCTTCAGAAGGATTGGATGCATTTCTGAAAGTGTTTTCCCAAGATGTTTGGTCGTCAAACCTATTCCAGCTACTTTGATGAGGATAGCTTCCATCCCCGCACTAATCATTTCCTCAAAAAGTTCTCCTTGGTCTCTATTCCATAGGTAGCACAACGGTGTCAACCCAAGTCGACGACATCTTCAGAAAGTAGTGAGAACGATAATTAAGATGAAAGAGAAGGCTCACACATGTTCCACTCGGACGCGCTGATAATTTGACAATATCGCGCCGACCGATACCCCCAAAACGTCCGGATGATGGGCCTACAGCGTACGATTAGCGCAGGTAGAATATTTGACAAATAAGATGTGTACCTTGACTTCGGACAGAAGGGCTAAGAGATCCTCCGTCTCGTCTCCTTCAACTGCAATTGCATCTTTGGAGTTTCGGCTACCATACTCCGAGCCTTGTTCGATTGCCGTCCCTGTAATAACTCTACGATATAAAGGGACTTCGAGTGCACGAGCAACTAGTTCTATTGCGTCCTGTCCAACAGTTTGATAGAGATACGAATCGAGTTCCTCTGATACTATGATTCGCAAGATGATCAGATTGGTAGATAAATTAAATCCAGACCTTTGCCTGCTCCAGGACCGAGGGACGCAGCAGCAACGAGTTCATGGCCATTCTTTGCGCAGTGTAGGAGGTTGAAACAGCTATCCTTACCACCACTGAGGAGGGCAAGATATTTCATGAGTCGAAAAGGGTAATTGGGGTGTCTGGTGTCCACTGATTCCCGATTTGACTCGAGATCTGATTTACGACTTTACCAAATCTACTCTTCAAATTTCCATCCTCTGCGATGCCTACTATAGCTGTTGACAAGGCTGATCTCTGGGAGAGGCTCGGACAGGAGTTCTGTACGCAATTTCACGCATTACCTCAATATATTTTGACTGATCTTTTGAATTACTATGTTAGCTACGGAGGAATTCGACCAGTTGTTATTCGAGTATGGATTGGAACTTGACGAAGACGTGCGTTGTAGTATTTTGATTGAGCATTCTACTTATCTAGTCGACCGCAGACAACTGCAGAAGTAGAGGCAGCAATCAAGGCTGGTTTGCCCGCGGAACGTCCAGTATGGTTTTTTACGTTTTGTGACACTCGTAAACTTGACAAATGTGCTTTAGCAATTGAAAATTGAAGTTCCTGCGAATAGGTGCGTGTCGATTTATGGGCACAGTGGTCCTTACGATCTAATTCCACGATCCTCGCAGATATGACCTGGTCTGTATCGAAGGAATTGCGCGTGCTCTACGCATCTTCCTACAGAAAGCCGAACCTCCGCGATATCGGCTCGTTTATCCTCCAGGAGGGGAATCAGAAATCCTTACGATGACTATTGACCCTGAGGTTTTTCATAATCGCGAAAAATGGGGGCGATCGCTCACTTTTTTCATAGGTGAAAAAAGTTCGCCCTCTTTTCGCGTGTGCCATCCTCCGCAATGTCAAATTTACTCCTCGGTCTTATGCGTCCTTCATCGATTTACAAGACAAATTACACCAAAACATCGGCCGTCGGCGACAGCTTGTGTCGATCGGAACTCACGATCTGGATACGCTGAAGGCGCCATTTAGATATGAAGCTCGACCGCCAAAAGATATCAAGTTTGTTCCTCTTAACAAGGATACGGCTTACACCGCCGAAGAACTGATGACAGTATACGAGGTTCGTGACATCCTCATTTCTGCTGTTTAAAATCTGACTGGCCCTCTTCCAGTCTGACAAACACTTGTCAAAATACCTGCACATCATTCGCGACTCCCCTGTATATCCTATTATATACGACTCTATGGATCGAGTCTTGTCGATGCCTCCTATCATCAACTCGGAGCACAGCAAAATTACGCTCAACACGAGAAACATCTTCATCGATGTTACCGCGACTGATCAAACGAAACTTGATATTGTTGTCAACATCGTGGCCACCTTATTCTCTGAATATTGCGAGGATCCCTATACGTGTGTCTTTTCATGCAATTGTTAAACTGCCATCTGACGATAGAGATTTAGCATTGAGCCTGTTAAGATTATTTTCCCTGATGGTTCGACACGCATTTCGCCCGATATATCCGAGCGCCACACTACAGCGCGCGCGTCCTACGTGAATGCATGTACAGGACTCAATTTGACCGCGAGCGAGGTGTCGACGCTTTTGCAAAAAATGGCACTTCGCAGCGCTGTCTCGCCCTCCAACCCAGACGAAGTGCTGGTGCAAATCCCTGCGACGCGGCCGGATATTTTCCACGAGTGTGACATCATGGAAGATGCGGCCATTGCGTATGGCTTCAACAAATTGCCTCACAAATTCCCGGCTACAAGTACAGTAGCGCAGCCTCTGGCAATCAGTAAGCTCAGTGATATCGTGCGTCAAGAGTGGGCTTTAGCCGGGTGGATTGAAGTCCTGCCGTTGATCCTGGTACGACCCCATTTTTATCTTTAGCTCTTTCTTGTCTTCTAAGAAAACCCCACCATATGGCTATAGTGTTCACATGAGGAAAACTTTGAGTTTATGAATCACGTCGATGATGCAAAAACCGCAGTCAAAATTGCCAATCCAAAGTCACTCGAGTTCCAGGTCGTGCGCACGACGCTTTTGCCTGGGCTTCTCAAGACTATTCGCGAGAACCGTTCACACGCGCTTCCCATCAAGATATTTGAGACGGCTGATGTCGTGTTCAAAGACACCTCGCGCGAGCGACAAGCGCGTAACGTGCGACATGCAGCGGCAGTCTGGTGCAACAAAACTGCCGGGTTTGAGATTGTTCATGGAATGTTGAACCGCGCCATGAAGATGCTCGAGATACCACTCATTGGAAACACCGATCAAAAGGCGGAAACTGGTTACTACATCAAGGAATGCAGTGGTAGGTTGCCTCACGTTATTAATATAGATGCGCCTCATGCCATCTAGACCCCGTGTACTTCCCTGGGCGTGCGGCAACGATTTACTACCGGCCTCCACCCGCGAAAGGCGGAAACAAGTTGACAAATATCAAAGAAGGCATTAAGACTGCACTCTATGGTCAAGGCGATATGGAGATTGGAAGTCTAGGCATCCTTCATCCGACTGTCCTTGCCAATTTCGAGATCGGATATCCGTGCTCCGCGCTCGAGTTCACCCTGGAACCTTTCAAGAAGAATATGAACAAGATCTGGACCAATGATGACTAGTCAAGCTACATATGAAATATATGAACATGTATTCAATAGACACGGGATGACACCTAATGTGACCGGAAACCTGCACCAATAACTGACGTTCCTACACTGAAACAAGTTCCCGAGACCAGCAAGGGGCATGTGAGGTTTGAGCATATACATGAATGTCTAGATTGGCCGAGGCGTCATACAAGAGTACCTCACTCCCTTCTTACCGGCTTCTCCTCTTCACCGCCACCCGCAAGCACTATACACATTTACGTCAAGATAAGCTACGGCAGAAACAATATAGAGAGAAGCGCACGTGTAGCAAGCAGGAAGGCTGCAATGTACATCCAGTATTTTTGGAGGAACGTTTTTTCTGGAACCGGTGCAACAGGCTGTCCGTCAGGCATTATCGGCGGAGGTGACGCCAAGTGAGGGCTGTAATACAATAGGTCAATATCTGCCGAGAAAGCGGTGCAAAGAACTTACAGGGGTGGAAAGTGCGATCTCTTGAGAAAAACAGTAGTATTCACTTTCGCAAAAGACTCAAACGACGGGATTTTTGCCTTCTTAGATCTAGACTGTGGACAGGCTCCGTCATGAGGGATCGGTGTGACAAAATAATCGATAGCGTGAGGTTTGGTAGCATGGACATCAACTGCATGGAGGTAGATTTGTTCGGAGGTAGATTCAGTAAGATGGCACTGAAATAGAAGTATAACGAGGGAACTAGACTGGCCCAGAGCTGCACACACGTACTGCTTTGACTGAGGAGACGTCCCAGTGTTCTTCTTTCGTGTCGCCCTCAGGTTGAAGGGCGACCTGATAGAGAAGCAAGGCCTTATTCCTGACTTGCTTCAGATCAGTGGAGAATGACGATATGTCGTCTGCAAAGGAAGGTGCAGGATGGTAGGAGACGGAGTCGTGTGAGATGGTGACGGTGCCACGTTGTTGGAAGTGGCCCTGGGACTCAGTCGGATGGTAAAGACGGTGGTAGAGTGTGTACTGTGCATGGTGTGTGCAGACAGTAGGGAGGGCGAAGACGGCGAGGACAGCAGCGAATCGCAGGGCAGGAAACATTGTGAAAACGCCGACGCGTATCACGGGGATTGGATATATGTGCACGTGACTTAGAGGAAGGTCCGATTGGACACGGTCTGGGGCCGAGTGTGTTTATGATTGGTGGGCCAGACCAGTGCTGTCATTGGTCTGGACATTGGTCCGCCGTTTATAAGTAATACCCAGTCCATTATTCTCCGCCATGGAGACCCCGTACCACAGCCCCACCCCATCCTTTACTCCCATTCAATTACCTCACTCCGACGGTTCCCTTCATTCTACACTCCGCCTTCTCGACGCCCTCGACGAATTCTACCGCAATCAACGCGTTTGGATCGAGAAAACTCGCGATGCGCTCGACCATGCATTTGAACAATCCGAGGCCACCCAACTAAATTCACCCTTACCGTCGCCCCCAATCTCAGAGTCTGACCTAAGCGGTCGCTCAGACAACCCCGGCCACGAGCAGCGCGTCACGCGGCCCAGTCCTGATTGGGCGAGAAGGAAAAAGGGCCTGCAGCTCACATTGGATATCCGCAATGATCCTAGACCCCACAAGGGTATACGCCGCATTACATCTCGCAAAGATCTCAATCAGCGAAAGCGAATGCTGAACATGCTGGACGAGATAGCACAGGCAAGGATGGAGAGCTGTAGGTTTATACATCGCATGGTCATGAACATTGATACGAAGGACGTCTGCCCTTCCGGCAGACGATCAGTTTAGTTTAGTCAAGGTAAAATAAATAATGATATGATATGAAACGTGCTGGAAACTAGAGCTGATATTACTTCCAGACGTCAAATGTTTTCTGCACTTTTTCGGATGCGCGTGGTTTTTTTGGACAGAGGGGTTGGTTTAGAATGCCTTCCGGTTATTTACTCCTAGTTTGTACCCCGGACTTGGATATGATTTCTCAACACAAGTGGAGTCATCCATGTCGACCACACCCACAGTAAGGTAATAAAGACAAACAAATCCCTAAATAAGGTCAACACAGCAATAGCAACAGCATTGCAATACTCGCCATTAGTTTTGATACGCAATTTCATTCCTTCATTCAATTTCATCCTAACTCTCTCATTCCCCACTATGCCTATCCGGTATACCGCCCTCAATTCTAGAGCAGAACATGATGCCCGGTATGACATGGAGGCTGCCTTTGACTACACTGAAGACGATGACGACGACGTCAACGATTCCCATGAATCGCATCCCCTAAATCCCACCCCAACTTCAGCATCTATTATCCAGGCGCCTCCACCCAACCCTCACCCGCCACGGGTGCCTGGAACATACGACTTTGAAAATGTTGATTATGATTACCCGCCTCCAGGCTCTCCACCTCGCCCATCAGCTATCGCCCTTCCTAATGATTACGGAAACTCAAATGGACTGATACCTGAAATTCCAGATGGTGGTCTTGCTCCACGACCGAGCTGGCTACGGAGAACAGCCGTTTCCATTCTTCCCACTCGGTTTGCACGGAGCATGGGGTTGTCTCATGAGCGACCGCAGGGTGCAATCGGTAGCGGAACACTCAATGATGGGGTTTTTGCGAATGTCACTGCCAAACCTACACGTCCAGTAACGGTCCAGGAAGGTGATCATATTCAAAACACAACGTAGCAGGTCTCATGGTCTCATGTTCCATTTTTCAGGTGATGATACATTCATTGTGCCGGAAGAGACCCGGTCAGAAGCTCCGCCTTCATACGCTTCTGCCCAAGCGGATGCCGTTCCTCCATACTGGGAAACTACTGTCCACGCGCCGTTTACGCCTGGCGCTGCTGGAGATATTATTGTTGATAATCTCCCTACAGGCTCACTATTCTCGTTCCTGTGGAATATGCTTGTATCGATATCGTTCCAGTTTGTCGGCTTCCTTCTCACTTATCTTTTACATACGACGCATGCTGCCAAGCTTGGGTCACGAGCGGGTTTGGGTGTGACACTGATACAATACGGTTTCGCGCTCAGGGGCCAATTAGACAATCCTAATGGCGCAGGTCAGGATGAAATCTGGGGAAACTGGGGCGAAGTCCCTCCAACTACGACTGAAAGCACTTCGCAGTATATACGCCGTGTCATGAATTCAAATGCCTCGGCTACGGATCTGACTGAACAGCAGACGAACTCGATGCTAGCGGGCGCTACTACAGAATGGCTATCGTTCTTGCTCATGACAATCGGCGCGTCTTTATATTTTTGTGATATCGGATATTCGTTTACGTTTGATCAGGCTGGTTCATCTTGCTTACCTCATTACTCGGATACTGGCGCGTCAAACGTTGGGAAAGGAGTATCCTTGCATCTCAACGCGACAGTACGCCTGTTGTAGAGACTAGTTCATCTTCTCTATTCTCTCGTGTGGAAAACAGTTTTGCCTTACGTGGTTCTTCACGTCTCGATTTCTTTCGCACGGGCTTCGGTCTAGGTAGGAGACAGGGTGGCGATAACGATGATGAGACGACCCGTGCAACTGTTCGGGCTGAAGAAGGAATTGCCCAGCCTAGAAGCGACAATGAACACCCCTTGGAAACTGACGCCATGATCCCTGCTGACTCGGATGCATCCAATCGCAATCGAAGTCGCTTAATTCGAGAAGCACTGGAACATGACCGGAGGTTACACGCTCATTTGAGAAGTGCAGGGCTCTTGTAATCATATTGAGTTGTGTCTATTTTTGCGAATGGAAGGATAATTCATAATATTCATAATATTAGCATTCATTTCCAGACTGTATATTAATATTTTACAACAAAATCGGATGATTAGACAATTGCTGCTTGGTATCATCAGCTTGTACTATCTCAGCCTGGACTTATCCAGGCTCTTTCATTTTCTAACAGTGTCTACATTGGATCAGCTTTGATCTGATATCAGCATTGCTTTTCCGAGACTTATCCGCTTCGAGAACACTCTTTCACTTTACTGTTAGGTCTTAATCCTACAAGTGACTTAACTACATTTCAACCTTGAAGATGACAATCAGAATCCGTAAAGCTATTGAAGCTGATGAAGCAGCTGTTTCACAAATTTGTCTTCTCACAGGAGATGCAGGAAAATCCGCCCAACACCTCCACGAATACGGCGAGCTTATCGGGCTCACATACTCTGTTCCGTACCTGAAGCTACCCACGACGTGGGCTTTCGTTTTGATTGACGAAACGAAGGATAACGCCGTCGTCGGATACGTCCTCGGATCGAAGGATACCCGTGCATACGAAAAATACGCCGCAGAGCATTGGTGGCCCGTCCTGGCTGAGAAATACCCACCTTCCATGGCGAAGATGCCAGGTGACGTGCATTACACGAGCCTGTTCAGGAATATGCATATTGCGCCTGATGCGAATATCGCGTTTGCGGCGGCACACTTGCACATTGACATTTTGGAGGAATATCAGGGGCAGGGATGGGGGCGGAAGCTGATCTCGACGGCGATTGAGTATTTGAAGGGCGAGAAAATCGCAGGCGAGGGTGTGTGGTTGGGAATGGACCCGAGAAACATAGAGGCGAGGGGTTTTTACTCGAGATTGGGCTTCAAGAGAATCGAGGGCGCAGACGAGAATCAGTTCGGGATTAAGTTTGCGGAATACGCGGGCCGCGCCCCGGAGTAGCAATTCAGTATTTGGCGCAACCCTTCATGACAAACAGACGCGCTCAAATCGCGCCACAGTGGCTTCTCAACCTCCGTCTTTTTCGTAGAATATGTCGTCTGATGAACATACACACTCCTCAGACGCACCATCGCGTGCTGAGCGTGATACAACCTCGCAACCTCTTCCACGTTCCGCACCTCCTCCCTTGCCTCCACGTCCCCGTAAGCCCTCTGTCGCGTTGCCCCAGACCGGACATGTTCAGCGTGCAACTCCACGCTTACAAGACCAAGAAGAAGTACAATGGCAGGTTCCGGTCTACGGTAGTGACTATGTCAACCGGAGTGCAGAGGAGTTTCCTGCCCGACAAGTCCCTCCGAACCATCCGGATTCAGAAAACATACGGCGAGATTTTGCAGATAGCGATTCTACTCTAAATTTGGCTCCTGGAGAAACTAACGACCCCTACAAGAGATATTCTTTGTCCTCTTATGAGCATCCTTACGATATACAACCTCCTGAGGATGCATATCCAGGTCCGGGCGTGGCTCCCCTCAATGTCCGTCGAAAACGATCACTTATGCAGCGTCGGGTCAGCTTTTCTGAAGAAAAGCCTAACGTATATGAATATGCTCCACAAGAAACGATCGACGTCGATCCAAAGGCGGAAAGAGCTCTGAAAAGACGTGGCCTACCATCTAATATCTTGGATTTGTATGCCATCGACAACGACGCGAATGGGGACCCAGAAAAACAAGGTGGAGTAAGGCGGCGAGGCTCAGACGCAAAGCCGGCTAACTCGACGTACTCAAACGCGCGTCCTGACATGCGCCGTCATGGATCTATATCCTCAATAATGTCTGGTGGCTCCGAAGTTCTTGATCCTGACGACCCTCGTGTAACTGGTATAGAAGCTAAATGCTTGGAAGATCCTGAAGACGTCGAGAAGAATGCGCTGCGTCAGATGGATTATAGGACTCGCCGCAAACATCTGACACGTATCAAAATTGAGTTCAATGTAACCTGTCAGAAGCGCCTCTTTCCATCTGATTTTTTCTTTTACTTACCTTATGCAGCCATGATCAATAGACAAGAATTTCTCATCAAGCTGGCCAAAGCGCTCATGATCTTTGGTGCACCCTCTCATAGAATAGAAGCTCAACTTATTGCCGCTGCTCGCATCCTTGAAGTAGAGGCTGAATTTATTCATCTCCCTGGAGTCATCATCTGCTCCTTTGGCGACCAGGAACTCGGTTGCTCTGAGACTCACTTTGTCAAATGCACTGGCAGGCTTTCACTTGGAGCGCTTCACAAGGTGCACTTGATCTATCGTAATGTCGTTCATGATGAAATCAGTGCGAAACGCGCCACAAACGACCTGGAAGCTTTGTTGACGGCACCTCCCTTGTATTCTATGCCCTTCCGTTGTCTTTTATCTTTCTGTCTATCAGCTCTTATCTGTCCGCTGGCTTTCGGAGGTTCTTTTGTAGATATGTGGTTCGCAGGCATAGGGGCACTAGTTCTTTCTGTTTTACAGCTCGGTGTCGCAACAAAAAGCGTCTTATATGCCAACGTTTTTGAGTGATATCCAATTTCTCCAGCCTTATGTTATGCTCGAACGCTGATTGCCTCATCACAGAATCACTATCGCTATCTTCATCTCGTTCGCCGCCAGAGGCTTGAGCAGTATTCGGAGCCAGATATTCTGCTACACTGCCATTTCTTCGGCAGGAATTATTGGAATATTGCCAGGCTATCTCATCCGTAAGTACCAAACATCCGTTCCATACCCAACAGATGAGCTCATTCTTTTTCACCTATATAGTAAGCAGCTCACTTGAGCTTGCGTCAAAGAACATCGTATGTGGAAGTGTCAAGATGGTTTACGCATTAATTTATACGCTGTTCTTGGTATGATGTTGCTGGCTACATTCATTCGTATAGTATTCATCATGTCAAGGGATTCGGTCTCCAAATTGGGTCCGATTTCTACCTTCTTCTGGACCGATCAATGAGGCATCGACTTGATGATCTTGCTGCTAACCTAGCCACTACCGTCGCGCTCACCGGCACATGGATGGCAGACAACGGAACTGAAAATAATTCCATCCCCTTGGCTGGCACATGGACCTTCACGCATGCCGTCGCTATTGATACGCTGGATATCATCAAAGGATGCTACCGCCCAAGATCATTCCCGTGGTACCTCCAGCCTTTTCCGTTCTGGACTGTCTTCATCATCGTACCCGTTTTCTCCACTTTCTCGTCGTTGGCGAATCTTCAGCCCTTGAAGAGCAAGCAGCTTCCAGTTATGGTTTTCATTTCATGCGCATCATACGCTTCAAATAAGATTGCCAATCATTACATTTTCAACCGTTCAGACATTGTCTCGGCCATTGGAGCCTTTACGGTTGGAGTTTTAGGTAATGTTTATTCACGAAAAATGGGAGGCACGGCTTTCACATCAATGGTAACTGGTGTTCTTTTCTTGGTTCCGGTGAGCATCCTAACAATCCTCTCTCTTGCATATGGCTCAAAATCAAGTTAGTCGGGTCTCTCTCAGGCGGGAGGAATTACTGCCAATGGAAACGGTATTGATATCGGTGGAGCTATGATAGCAGTTACTATTGGAATTACGGTCGGATTGTTCATGAGCCAAGCACTAGTATATTCCTTTGGTACCAGAAAGAACGCTGCCGTCTTCTCATTCTAAATGCCGTTATTGGACGTTCCGGAACCCTTTTGATTCATGTTCTATGTAATATTCCACAGTATGAATTTACGTATGTCTAGAACATGACGGCAGGGGAATTTTCTATGCCTTCTATTGACACCTTGTGCCCCACTAAAGTCCGAATATTGTTGATTCCATAGCTGAGAATTACAAATTGATTAGCTGACATTTATTTGGAGAAGTTAGGAAATGTTACCGAATCATTGTCGGACGTTCTAAGCTGAGACCCCAGCCATGAACTCGTACGTCCTTGGGGAATCCCATCGGTTCGAGCATCTCGGGACGGAACATTCCACTATTTCCTACCTCGACCCACCGGTCGAGCATGGGGTGGAAGGCGAAAATTTCGAGAGAAGGCTGAAATAGGCCAACTTGGTAAAGAACTCTGTTGTGAATGACATCCCAATCCTCACCTCAGTATAAGGGTTATACGCCGGTTTGAACCTGACTTTTTCGATACCCATCTTCTTAAAGAAGACTCTCATGAAACCTAATAGTACAGTTAATACAGTACCGTTTTTTGCATACAGTTTTACATGCCGATTAGGTCTGCAAGTGTGAGATTGCGATCTGCGACGACTCCTTCCACTTGATGAAATTCGGCAAGATGTGTCGCGTCCATGGTCTCATTTCTGAAGACTCGATCAATACTGAATAACTTCGCAGGTCGGAAGCCGTCATCAGGGCCATCGCCAGTCGTGCTAGATCCGTGAGCGAACTCGTCCGCATCCCCCTCAACATTTTCACCCCTGCATTTGGCGGCTAGCTTGTAGAGCATGTGTGCAGAAGAGGCAGTAGTATGCGTTCGTAGGAGAAGTTTGCTCGATTCCTCGTGCGACCAAGGTGCACGATAGCCCGTGGATCCAAAGCCACCATGTTCATGTACTGTTGAAACACGCTTGTAGTATTCCGGTTCCGGCGGAAGGGCTTCCTTCGGATCTGTAGAGAATGCCGTGAAGAATATAGCGATAGCAGCTCAAGTGGTAATATACCTGAAAGGTAGAATGTATCTTGAAGATCTCTAGCTGGATGTTGTTGCGGCACAAACAATGCGTCGAAGCACCAGAATCCTGATTCGACGAAGGACGAGGTTGGCATCTCTGCGAAGCTAAGATGTAGTCAGTGACGGATCTAAGAACATAAACAGATATGATACCCCATTTCCAGGAAGATGTTCCTAATTTCTTCTCTAACCTTAAGTAGTGGATGGAGTGCGCCGCCAGCGGTTGGGACACCCTCGGCATCAAAATTGTATTTTTTGAATGTCGATGTTTTCCAAGTGCCGCTGGAGGATCTTTCAGAAACTCAAGTCTAACAATTCACCAAATAACGTACGATGTTAGCATATCAACCGTTAAATCTGTTTCCGGTTTTGCAGTCGATGTACTGAAGTTTGAGCCTTTATTGACAGTGAACCATTGGCCTTTTCTGTGTTTTGTTGTTTTTAGATGAAAACACAGAGAAAATTTGGGGTCGAACACGAGCTCATACCTTTGAACAATCAACTTCCGTTTCCGCAGATCTCCTAGGACCTTTTCTCCGCTATTTAAAGTTCCTGTTGACAAGATCTCCCGCAAATCGACTTGTGTAGCATCTTGAATAGTGAGTACCTTTGAAACATTACTTTTCCGAACTTATAGTTCAAGTAGGTGAACGCACAGTTTTAACGAAACCGTCACCTTCCTTGCCGATCCATCCATTTTTGAATGCTCTTCCCTGTCCAACTTTTGCTGTCTCGTCACCAACCTGCTTTTTTAATTGCAGAGGAGTAAGCGGAGATCCTTCCCCCTTGGCGGGCAACGCGGCCCAAACGCGAGCCTCATGAGATCCTAGTTCTACGATCTGCGAGCCTTCTGGGGTCAATACATGTGAAAGAGTTTCATGTGTTTCATAAACGATCATCTAAGGGATTCCTTTCAATATCCTGTAGGACTAATAAGATTTGCACGAACTTCACGGCTTAGGAGCGAGTTGAGTGCGCCCAGAATTGTGATCTGATCCTCCTGAGAGGCAGCAGGAGCTGATTGTCCGGGGATCGTCAAAGAGCGGGTGTCCTCTATTGTAGATCGTGCATCGAGAGCGTCAAGAATCAGCTGCTGCAGAGTTTCTGCCATTTTTCACGGGAAACTAAGTTTCTGACTCCCAAGGGAGAAGGTCGATAATTATCGGTCGTCACATGATTCCCGATCGCATAACCCCGGTTATTCACTGCAAATTCATGCGCGGACCTTTATGACTACACTTACCATTTGTGAGGGAGTGCAATGACTGATTCGTCGCCCTGGGAGGCTGCTTGGAATGCTGCTCAGCCACGACTCTCTGCCATCCGAGATGCGCTTGGCTCAACCGCCTCCCAAAATAATTCTCGCGTCACCCGAGTTGGTAAACTCGATTCAGAACTACTGGACCAGGAACTCGTTCAAGTACTGCAGGAACCGATACACAAGGCACTTTCTGTAATAAATGTAAGCTGACATACCTCATACCAGTACAGTGTTTGATCATTGTCCAGGCTTCAATCAAAGTCCGTTTTGAACCTGAACTTACTTTACTCTTACAATTACTTCTCTATAAATTATCCATCTGGGACACTGGAGCAAGTTACGGTGCAAAACTACAAGGCCTTAAGTATAGTGTGCCTTCGGGCCTAGGGAAGACATTTACCCGTTCGTCTAACAGCTCAATCCAATTCATGATGGTTTCTGACGATAGATTTAGCTTCTGGTCTTCCCCGTCGCATTCTCCTACTCCACGGAACATTGACTGTGATCTTGCCATATCTACATACAAAATTGCGCTCTCATGCTCTTTCGTCCGCCTGGCCGGATGCACCATCGTCGGACCGCCGCCGGAAAGCTTGGAATGTCTTAACATCCTTGGAATCTTCCTACACACTATTGACCTTGCCCAGTTTCCTCGTCTTTCTGTGGAACGGGAAGTTCGTGCTCTTCTTTGATCTTGCATGTTCATTGCTCGTGCTGACTGTTTCTTCAGATATCGCACTATAGCCGACAGGCTTCTGAATATGAGTCTTGTGCCGTCCCGCCAGCTCATGAAACGGGAAGTTAGTTATGAGTTCATGAACCGCCAGATGGTTTGGCATGCATTCACAGTATGTGTACCAACTTGCAAAATATGGTTTCTTATGAGGCGATAGGAATTTCTTCTCTTTCTTCTGCCTCTGATCAATGCAAGAAACCTGCGTCGGCGGGTTAGCCGTGTTTTGAACTACGCATTTCCGCTCACCCTTTTATCATCACTTTCCCCTAAGCGCAATCTTTCATCGTCGAAAGACGCCTCCCAGCAGCGTGGCAAGTATTGGTCTCTTCCTCAGGATCAATGCGCCATCTGTGCCGAAAACGCCTCACTCAACCTCAATCCTTCCGATTCTTCAAATGCTTTTACAGCACTTATTTCGACGCCTAATGAAGAGTTGTCCACAGGCTTTGATTCGGAACCGCCGGCTTTTCCCATCTATAATCCATACCTGGCATCGTGTGGGGATATTTATTGCTATCATTGTATAGCAGAACGACTTATCCAGACCGCTGATTCGGGTGAAGATGAACTCGGATGGAATTGTTTACGATGTAATGCATATGTTAAGAGTGCAGACCGGTATAATGTCGAAATGGGGAGCGATGTAACGGGAAGTGACTATGAGTTCACAAGTATCTCTGGATCTGCATCGATGGGCAGTAATAGCGAGTCAGGATGGTCAGACAATTCGGCATCTTGAATAGTCATTACGCTAGAGTTAAATGCGAATGCAACTTCGTCTAGTCAACAGAAGTAAATCCAAGATACTACAGACGTGAGATTGATTTGCCGACATTCTTTAATTTATACCCGACAAAGTATCAAACACGAGCCAGCTCAGCCTGGATCTGGCCAAGGACAGTGGGGTCAGCCTTTGACAGGTACTGCGTTTGGAAGACCGAAGAACCACATGTTGCTTCTGCTTCACGTATGTGGGAACCAATATACGAGCCTAGGTGCACTGTTCGTACGGGATCACGATCATAAACCTACATAGAACGTAAAAAGAAAGATTAGGATGTGTTTGTTGGTAAAGGGAGGAAAGACGGACAGCTTTTCGACGTTCGTATTCTGGAGTACCTTCTGTATCTTGATAGAAAGACGCTGGTGCCTCGTTGAGCTCCCAATGTCTTCGCAAATTATATGGCGCAGATGAACTGAAACAAGGAAGGGTGAATGACAGCAAAATTACCTTCAAGATATCTACCTGTTATCGTCACTATCATCAACAACCTGGGCTTCTTTGATTTCATAGAAAACGTCAATCCATAGATTGAAGATCTCGACCGGGAGTCGTTTGAGTACTTCTGGATGTGCCGTAGACACCAACGCGGCAACCCCCAGAGCAGTGAGTTTACGGAACCGTGGTTCACTCATGTTGTCGAACTATGTATGTATCGATGATGAGCCTCCTGCCATTGACAATGGAATGGAGGCTCTCACTTTACCGAACCATTGATCGAACATATTGTCGTAAAGATGGTCCACCTTTAAATTATGAGCTGGTCCGGTAGCTGAGATGAGTTGAAGAAGTAGATTTCGATCTACAATTGCCGCTCGCGAGAGGAATAAGACATGTTCGGTCAGCAAAATTGTCGAGGCCTTGAAATATGAATAAGAAGAATAGATGACATGAAATAATGATAATTACCTCTCCCTCAATCAAGGTGGTCAAAATGTATCCAAAGAGACCTGATGTATGAAGAGCCTCCCCCCATAGGTTCGGTGGAGCTACTTGAAGTAGTAAATTGAGCGCCCGCATCATTTCAGTCGCATTCGTAGTCATCGTCGAGTCGCTCTTGAATGCGACGAGGAACGCCCTGAATAGTTGAAGGTTGCAGGCCTAGATAACAACTAAGATGTTCATGAATTATGCAATAGTGTTGTTTGTTCACGCACTTGCAGTATCCCTGGGGCATCGAGTAAGAAGTAAGATTCAATGATGCTGACGGTCTTTCCCAAAAGGTCAAAGTTATTCGACAAGAGATTCATTGCCATTGGGAATAGATCGAAAAGAGCAGGAGAACCATTGACACTACTCAACGTCAGTGTGTTGCGAAGAGCAGTTAACCAAAGAGTGAGACAGTCATCATCGAGATTGATGATAGCCTGTCTTGTTGATGAATCAAAGGACAGTTTACAGGTGAGAAAACAACCACTCACACCAGGAGCCAAGCTGTCTCGTATCAAGGGGACAATTATTCCACCCAAAGTCGTGGACTCTGCTTTTACTGACTAATTAGAATATTCAATTAAGACGTCGGTTTGATTAAAGAAATATAGCTACCTCAATGAGCTGTGATACGGTCACAAGTAAAGAACTCTTGAAAAGCCACTGATCACCGGCCTCTATCCCTTTTTACCTATCAGGAGCACGAAGATGCTCAATATGAAACGTCTTACAAAGTTGAGGCAATGGTTCTGTGATCACTGCAATGTATGGGATTATCTACAAAAAAGTTAAGCGAATGGTCTAGTGAAAATAAGGTCTCTAACTCACAAGTTGACCGACTTGTTGGATGACTACATTTAACGTGTGGTCGATTCGGCGCTTGCTTTCAAATGTGTCTGCCTCGCCCATCATCGTGATGAGTTCGGAAACTACTGTAGGCAAATATGGCTCAAAATACGATGTTTCAAATTCCAGAGTCTAGCCGTTGCGGAGTCGTGATATATAACAGCTGATAAAGCTCAAGTTGACTTACATCCAGACATTCTTTGATAGCCACAACAGCTGTCAACCGGACAACATAATCCGTCCCTTGACCACGGTCCTTCAATAAGTGAACTAAAATCTCCCAGAGTTTGGGATTATTTGGTTTTGCGCAGGTGTCAGATACCCATTTGCCAATCAACCAAGCAATCCGTCGCTTGATTAACGGATATCTAATGATGTTGAGAACCCAAGTGACGAAAAAACAAAGGATGAGACCTGCTTTGGGTTGGTATCTTGTGCCTCGACAACGAGCGTACGTTCTAACCATTGGTCAAAAGGAATTACATCTTTCAAACGCACTGCACAGCGACCAAGCGCACAGTAAATTGCTTCTTTTTGGAGTATCGTTTGTAAATCGATATCCTCTGTTTTTGCAGGCGGCGGTTGTGCTATCCATCGGCTATCAAACGCGTGTCATCAATACTGATGGAAGTTAGGTTACCAGCAATCTGTTGAAATGTAGATTCCAGCAAAGGCGTGACGTATTGAGGATACATATTGGCAATTGTTAACAAGACCCGTTCACTACAGGGCTGAACAAAAAAATGAGAAGGTTAAGATAGAGTGGATCATTCTTCAGGATAAAAGACGTACTCGAATTTCATATTCCCATAGGTCATTCTCTTTGTCTTCAATGTGAACCCATTCCTCTGGATCAGCCACCCAGACTTCCAAATCTGTTGGGTTCAAAGGCATGAAGCGTGTAACGAGTAACTCGACAGCGTTTCGGACGAATTGCTCAGATAATGCTGACTGGAGTGTAAAAAGACTAATCCAACTTAATAACGGTGGCAACAACATACCATTTTCATTTGGAGTACCGTCGCGACGGTTAGGAGTCCACTGCGCCAAACTTTCTTTGAATAACACCATGGCTTGTACAAGGTGGCGAACAGGGAATGGTGCTTGATTAGAATCTACAAAATATCGTTCTGTTCATCTTTGCCTTGAATTTTGGCTGGCTTACCCGAAACTAGGTTTGGTGCTTCTGTGGTCGACCTCACAACTTGTGACCAATAGTAAAGTATTAGGTCACTGCAAGTAGGTAGAGCGATGAATCGAGTAGGCAAAAGTTGCTGTAGCCGCCTGAAGAATTTGCCAAAGACACGAATGTGTCTGGTGAATATGTCAATGAATCGCTGCACTTGAGGATTCGTGTTTGAGTTGGCTTGGTACAGGCCCATGACAACATCTGTACGTAATGCTATTAACCCTTTAACCTGTTCAGCAGAATTCTGGAAAATTTCCTGGATCTACGTGTTTCATTGTCATACAAAGGAAATCGCAAAGTAGGATGATCTTACTCGCGCTACATTTATCTCCCGTTCTTCCTTAGGTACTTTGTCGATTCTGTTCCACAACCAAACTGTCGACTTGATTAAGCATTTATAGACCAGGTGTGATAGTAAAATATCATCGCTTATTTGCGGGGATTGAATGGTTTGTGGCGTCACAGTACTTGGCGAGATGGTAGGGGCAAGTTGAGAATAGTACCGATAGAGTATAGGATACAGGGAATTTACAAGCTACGAGTGAAATTCGAATTAAATTTCAAATTAGACATAAGGGGAACCTTACATTTGCCATTGTCTTGACGCCATTCAACATCTTTATGCTGGCGAATTCTTTAATGATTCCGTTTAGAAGCTTAATGCTTCGCCTTAATGTCAATACATCCCGTGGATCCTGGTTCATCAAAACGTATCGCTTCTGTAGGTGCACGTCGATAATACCAAGAAGGTCGTTGACGAGGTTTCCCCTATATTCGAGGTCAGCTGTGAAAGGGGTGGTGGAGGTACCCTACCAGTTACTAGGAAAATCTTGACGCGCAATCTTAGCGACGATGACCTCGTTACATTGCGTGATCTAGTAGAAAGTAACAGATGATGAGTGAGATGGCATTTGGATCAACAGAAAATAGTACAGTCTCGTCTTCTTCATCGAGGAAGGTCAAGGATCGGTTACGAATCCGAGCTCTGTGCTCATCATTCAGGAGTCTGGAAGACAAGAATCAGAATTATCTCTGTAGAACAGATGGACAGCTGACTTTCGCGATTTCCAATGGGCCAGAGCTGCATTCTTGAATTGGATGATGGCTTGTTGGCGTATGGCGAGAGGAACCGTCCGTTGTCCAGCAATGTCATGCAAAGCATCGTACGTCCCAAACATATCAAGCATTTGCTTGAGACGTTCATGAGATGCCTTTAAACGAGAGGGGTCTTGGGAGGAAGCGGCGTTCAAAACTTCGAATAGTTCTGTCGGGGATATATGCTCGACATTTACACCCATGGCCATCGCCCGCCTTGGATCCATATTTTTCTTGAAAGCTTCAGTTTATAGATACTCGAAGGTGAGATCTTGACGAGATCTAGGAAGAATCTGAAAGAGAGATATTATATCAGAAAGTAGTGGTTAAACATATATAAACAACGCGTCGCGTTATGGGTCACAGTCACTTGACAGTCACAGTACAGAGGATGTTTTCTCGTGCCTCTATTTCTGTTTGTCTGTCTTACAAGTCCAAGTCGGCCTCATTTCATTCCTTTTCTACTTCTAAAAACAGACAAGTGTACAACTCTATGACGCGCTCCTGTCATAGTGACTTCGTCGATGATTCTGAACCCGAGCGAGAAGAGCTGAGGTTTCAAGAAAGATGTGAACGGAGACGCGGTCTCAACGATCCCATACACAATCAGAATCTAAAGGACTCCTTGTCTGTTGCTGACTGGCTGCACGACAACCTCACATCTGGCCAGGGATCCACAAACGGTACGTGCGCTGATTCGACAAACTTCAGAAATATTGACACAATAGTTCGTTGACACCAAGCATCATCATCGAAAGTCGGCGTAGGGGTCATAAATATTCAGGTATTACCTAGCACATCTCCTGTGCGAGACACACAACCTATGGACGATATCCAGAGCAGGGAAGAAGACGAGCCGAAAATTTCTCTGGCTCGCTTTGCTTATCCTAGCATAATGGCGTCGAGAAAACCTTCTACCATAAGTACAGGACTCTTTCGCCAGGCCTCGGCTACTGGTTCTATTGCAGACTCCCAACTCCCAGCGAAGAAGTCAGCCCATAGATTTGAGGTTCACTTTTCCGACTCTGACCTTAAAAAAGTTACAAAATGTGTCAGTTGCGATGTCCGCTGGACGGCGAGGAAAAGCGTTACTCAGAAAATGCTTCATATCCAGTCATGTGCTAGAAAGAAGGGTTTGAGTGACGAAACTGTTCAAGTCCTCCTTCGGAAGGAGATTGAGTCTTGCGTGGCGAATGGCGCGTCACAAAAAGGCAAAGAAATAGAGAAATGTGTCGATCATCAAACTTTGTTTGAAGGAGTCGTTTCCGAAACTGCTCCGAGAAGGAAGGCACGTCGAAAAGAAGTGATAGAGACCGTGAAAACCATATCTGGAACCAGGGACACTATTTTGGAGAGGGCGAAAGCTATCATCGCGCAAACGTCATCATCCAGGCCTAATGGTGATGAGGAATCTTCGTCACATGTACAGTTACTCGTTGCTTCCGGATTACATCACGAAAATATCGTGCCACCCTTTACGCAAGCCTTTGGAAAGAGTGCTCTAGCTCAAGCTCGTCAAACAACGATAAAACTTTTCGACTATGATGCAGAATCCTCGGACACTAGTTGGTTTGGTGGAATGCCACCTAACAGTCCCACTTTAGCGCCTTCTCAGCTTGGTTGTCGTTTTTCGAACGCTGGACGATCTCCAGAGTCATCTGCAAATGTACGTGAATAGTTCCTGAAATTGGCAGTAACTGATAACGTGCAGCATCTCTCTGCTCGTCGATTGCCTTCCGTGGACGTTACCAATGATAGTTCAAGAGAACGAGCACTGAATGTCGGGACCAAGGCACCCCGCGAAAAATTCAACGAATTGTCACCAATCAATAAACCTATATTGTCGGCAGAAAGAGATGACACTGGCCAGACTTCTATTCTCCATAATAGATATATGTCAATAATTGATTCACTACATCATGACGATGCTTTTCTCCACTTAGATCCCGAATTTGACCATCTACATAACGACATGTCATTTTTACGAACATCACGAACAAAAGCAGAGTCTCCTCTTAAAGTACCGCTGTCGAATGTTCGGGCACAAACACTATCGAAATCAAAGGCAGTCACAAAACCAAGTCCGTCCGTCAAGAAGAAAAAAACTCCCAAACGCGTGAAGGCTGCAGCTAGAACGAAATGTCCGTTGGATGACGAAACGGTGGAGAGCTTGGAGTTGCGATTTAAAGAGAAGATTTCCCAAGACATTGATTTACATCTGCGTATCTTGCGTTACGAGGTAAGTGTCGCTGCTTTGAAGACATAAGATTAAGGTACCAACACGTCCGGTAGCCCATACATTTTGATGTCTTTATGAAGTTGATGATAGGCGACTCCTTTTCTTCGGCTTCAGTTAAAGTCAGGTGTCGTATGCGTTCTTTGCTCGACAAGCAGGTATGTGTGAGAAGTAGTCGCAGAGCAATTTCATCATTCTCTTTGCTGCAGGCAATACATTTTTACTGGTAAGAAACGACGTCTGTTAGTAATTGTTCTATTAATCAGTAACCAAGTATCCGATCAAATCATTGATAGAGAAAGGGAATGACCGCATAGATGTATTCTCAAATGTCATGAAGCCGAGAGCTCAAAGTGCTGCATTAGATAATCCTGAAACCTCTATCATTCCTCCAACCAGATGAAGGCTACCAGCCACCAGAACTTTAACAGGTTTAGATGATTGATGCTTATCAATTTCTTTTACTGCATGTTCTATGGAGGGAAGGACGTGGATTCGCGACGTCGGGAAATTCGGGAGTAAGGAAGACCAAGCTGAAGCCAGTTCACGTTGGGTCTTCAATTGAGCGAGTTGATCCCCTGCAATTGCCACTGTTGTCAAGTCTGCGGCAAGTCGGTAAGTGTTGTAGAAGTCATGGCTTGGACATTAAATAAACCAACCGCCTTTAAAATGCCCGTCTGCGTACGTGACATTGGTGCAGAAAATGACGTGGTCGAAAAAGGTATCTGCATCATCAATCGACTTGTGTAGCTCAAGCTGGGCCGTGATCCCAGACTGTATGGTCCCGAGGAAAGTAGATACCGATCGTCCGTTAGTACAGTTGAACACAAGTATTCGGAGAGGCCTTGATATTCCGCAGTTTAATCAAAACATTTCAGAGTCAGTCTCGTCAACTTACTTTCGGTCTCCTTGACTTAATCCCACTGAAGGTGAAGCGAACCATTGCATGCAGAATTTCAGACTCTCAACAGTGTGCGCTCCATCCAAATACCAGGTGACATTCTGTCGATCTGGATCCAAAACAGTTTGGCAACGCCCAGGCCATTTGGTTCTCTGTAAGGCTGTTATGAACATTTCCGGGAGACCACCTTCGGTCGGAATTGGGGAGCCCAAAAAGGATTGAGCAAGGGCTACAGCGAGGCTTGCATTTTGCACTTGATGGGCGCCTGCAAGGCCTGGATAGGAATGAGCAATCGATAAAAATTACTGTTCCTGGACCTCACCAAGCTTAACATTGCATAAATCAGTTTCTAGGGGTACCACAGCAAACGATGATGCCTTGGGTCTAATGAGCATCCGAGAAGGAGACAGGACTTATACAGAAATTGACCTTCAGCTCCTTGGCACGTTCCTCTAGTACATGCAGTCCCTCAGGAGGCTGGTTAACGGTTAATGCAGGTACGCCTTCCTAAATTTCCAGTTTTCTGATCAATTTCCTCGTCATGATCGTCATCATCTAGATGCACACCTTGAATATACCTCCCTTTTGCCATGCGATGTCTTCAAGCGTCCGACCAAGCACAGCTACATGATCGATTCCAAGAGACGTTATCCCCGTGACGATGGGATTCGGAACAACATTTGTGCTGTCATAGGTTCCTCCAACACCAACTTCCAGGACAGTCGCATCAACTTTAAGGGACAGGAAAACATGAAAAGCCAGAAGGGTCACAAATCGGAAATAACCTGGCAGCAGGGATGTACTGGGAAATCGTCTCTGACCTCCAGCATCATGAATGAACGCTATCCAAACGTAATTGAGGTCCATACCACATCGTTCGCAACCAAGCGATCCCAGATTTCAAAGAAATATCTTGCAAACTGCTCTTCAGAAATAGGAGACCCGTTTATCCTGATTCTCTCGCGGACTACCACCAGATGAGGTGAAGTATAGAGACCTGTGGTACACGCTGTTAAGGAGAGATGACCACTCAGCATAGATCAGCCGCACCAATCGTTGCATTGGGAAGGGCATGACGGAGAATAGAATCCGTGAAAGCACTGGTAGAACCTTTACCCTTGGTACCAGTGATATGTATGACATTAAGGGCGTTCAACTCCGCGGGCTATGGACGACTGAGGAGGCTAATTTATAGCGCCCAACCTGTACGTACAGTGTACCCGATCCTTCCCAAGTATTCCACCATCTCTGGAATAGCAAAGTCACTTAAACGACTTGAACCAGAGGCGCGGGCAGCTTCGAGAGCGGCTGCGTTAGATTGGAGAGAATTGAGATGTTCGACAGCATCCTTGTAAGACCTTGACATCGCCCTTACACCGAAATCTATCGGCGAGCAATGTCGAAATTTATGACGACTCAGTACAGACGAGATCAGGTAAAATGGACGGATTGGGCGCATCAAAAGCACCTTGAATAAAAACTTTCTCGCGCAGGTATGACGAAATCACTGCATCATCACGTGTCTCGTTTCAACCTCTCCAATCTTGGCCAGCTATTCAACTTTCTTGTATATATGGCATTTTGAACTTCATTGTTCTTCTCTATTTCTATTCGACTTCTACTATTTCAGCAACTCGGACGTTATCCTTCTGATTTGACACAGGAACTACGAACCAACATATTTCAATGGAACAATACTTTCCAGTCATCTCTAGAGCATCAAATCTTCGTAACAGATCTGAAGAAAAGGTAAAAAAGAGGGCAGATGCGAAATACAGGCCGTATCCTTCAAAGGATATGGCTAGTAACCGCCAGGACACCTTGTGCGTCTTTGTGTCTTCTTGTTGGATTTAGATAAATACTGAAAAGTGGATTGGAAGCTCTCAGTTTAGGGAGAAAATCCAGAAAAGCGATACGAAAATATCATCTTCTGCTTTAACCAAATTCGTCTTGGCCACTCTAGCAGACGAATCCAATCCAATAACACACTCCGATATAAGGGAACGTTCAGGCACGTACATATGGAGCGGTGGTTCGCATTAGTCTGACCTTACTGTGCAGATCACGTTGTTTCTATTGCGACTGGACACCAAGTTGCGGACAAGCCACTGGATCGAGGGTTGTTTATAAAAGATCGGGAACGTAAACTACTTGTTCAGCGCGAGTTCAAGTTAAAGAATAGCGAAGGTCAAGTCCTCAGTAACGTTTGCGTTTACATCAACGGTTTTTTAGAAAACACAACGGACCTAGAGATGAAAAGAATTGTCACCAGGGCCGGAGGTGTCATATTGTATGTTCCGCTTCCTGGAGATTGAGCCAATTGACTGACTTGAGAAAAGACCTACTTCTTCCGGGTGCACACATATCATAACTTCGATGCGATTAAGCGGACTCAAAACACAGAAACTACTCACAACGAAGTCGCGGATTAAGGTTCATGTTGTAAAACCGGAATGGGTACTCGACAGTATTAAAGCTGGGAAGAGACTATCTGAGAGAGAGTACGCGATTATAAAGAATTCAACCATCAAGACGTTGCAAGACTCCCATGAATAAGGAAGCAGGGTTAAGCGAGCAACAAGTAAAGGCGGATGATGAATTATAATGACGGCTTGTATTTGTATGATGACATTGTTAGTCAATGCGACATAAAGGCGTTTGCCGTTCATAACAATATGTTCTCATTTGGAGGTTTCCTGAAAAAATTGGCGCATCTCATGGAGTTCGCTGACCTCAAGGCGAAATTGAGAACACAGGTCGTCAAATGATATCAACGAACACAATCGGTCTGAACCTAAGGCCTGAGAATTGAGTTGATCCTGATTCAACTTTCGTCAATTTCACGATATAGTTTGTATTCCGTATATCGTTCGCAATGTCTCTTGAAAAGCTCCATCGACTTCTCACCCGTAAAAATCTTGAAACAAACATTGAAAGCATCACTTGTAATCGGATCACATACAACGGAAAGTATTAACGATGTATTCTCAAGGATTCTAACAACAGATATCCGCACTGAAGCTGAGATCCTTCGCTTGCTACCTCTTCATCCCAAAAATCATCGATTGAGATAGCTCCTTTCTTACTTCAATTTAAGCGACCCCCTGCTATATTTGAGGGGAAAACGGGTTCTGGCCACCAAGTGTACTTTGATCATGAGAAAGTCCGGGCAGACAGAGACTCGTGAATTGCGCGATCGGTTGAATTTCCTGTTAGTGTGAAGTTGTCAAAAGTCCAAGGTCTCACTGAACTTTTAGGAAGTTTTTCCTGATATCACACGATGTCTGTCGTGATACCTTTCTCATACTGACCTGCTTGTTCTTATTCCAGCAATCAAATTTCTTCGGGATCATGGTGTTGTTTTGTGATATCTCCTATAGTAGTGTCATGCTTCGAGAATTACCCAGGAAGATGCAGACTTGATTTGTGGCCAAGGTGCCATTGAGGCCAATGTTAGACAAATTCGGTTCAATTGAAAATGCCGCCCTGGGCTCCTGATTGATTTTGATTATGCAGGGGGTTTCAAGAGAGATTCTAATCTGGATGTAACAACACTGATGATGCAAATGTCCATAACTCAGTCTCTGTTCATACCAGCCCTCTGCTTGATGACAGTATCGCGCAAGTCGCCACTCATACCAACTCAGCCCTCTGCAGAATGATGGTATCTGCCATCCAACAGGATGAGATGGGGGTTAATGAAATTTTCACGTCTGATGTTGGTGATCCATCTCAATGTGAACTAGACACTTCTTTCAATTCTTCCGTGAAGGGCTCTGCCTCGGGATAGATTCCTCAACCAGATTCTTCGAGGCTTCCTCATGGCTGGGTTCATTTGCAGGATGATATGGAAAACATTAATGAAGGCAATAACACTGCTGGCACTGGAAGGTGTTTCCATTGGAACAAGCATAGAAGAAACATGTCATACAATTTCCAATGTGTCAATTTCTTTTGGAAAAAGTCTTTGAACAAAGGAAAGTGACTTTTTCCATTAAAAAAAACAGTGCAGTAGAAATGGCATAACATGCTTCTTTTACACTTTTTCCATCAGAAACATCTTCCAGTACCAGCAGTGCCACAAATAACCAAGGCATATTTACACAGTCACTGCTGGCAGCTGTTACTTTCTCCTTGGGAAATAGGAAAAAAGAAATGTGTCATGCCATTTCTTGTGCATATATTGTCAAGGGAAGAAGGCATTTTCCATTGTCTCATGCCTTTTCCCCTTGGAAACAGGTGCACAAGAAATGACATGACACATTTCTTTTTCTCTATTTTCTGAAGAAAAAGTATTGGCTGCCAGCAGTGACTAGTGAGGTCTCCACTTTGCATTTGATTGTTGACTAATCAAAAACAGGAAACTGTGCCTTTCATGTGATAAAAACTTCTCTTTGCTTCAGACAGCTTTTGATCTTGAAAGTCTCATGCATGTTTTGTTATACATAATGACACACTACTCCCACATCCACCCATCATGCATTTGCAAAAAGGGGGTCTATGACAAGGATGACCAAATTGCTCCTGTTAGCAGATAGTTTCATGATGCAGACAATTTCAAGACATTGGGACACATCAAAAGGAGTCAATATATATATTGCAAAGTGAGGTCTTTAACTACAATTCTACTTTCTTTGGACCCCTGCGGCCTTATTTTCGATTGCTCCGGCAGGCACTTTATCCCAGCATTGTCTCATTCAGTGATCCTCACTTGTGTGGAAATGAACTTCGCCAAGAAGAGCACAACATCGAACCCCAGGATGTTTGTGACAAATTCATTCAAATTTTTCAACATGTCATATGTGATACTGCAGTACAGGCCCTTGACGATGATCCTTAGCAGTTCAAGAAATATCAAGACTGAAGTTGAGTATGATAGGGCTATTGAATAGGTCTCCGAACAGTTTACCTCCTTGTATATCCCCTCTTCCCAGATCTCATCTTCACATATGGCCTCTCTGCATGTTGCCTCTTCACCTGTCCTTGCTTCTCATGTCTCCTCTTTGAAGCGCTCGGTCAACGAAATTGATGAACCAGAAGAGAAATCTTGCATAAAGAAGGCGCGTGTATATAATATTGTCTTGCGGTAGGACAACCCTTCACTTTGTAATACATGCTTTGATCGGCTCGCGCAGAAGCCTTTTGTAAGGCATTCGCAACGCGACGCACCTGTAGCACTAAGAAAGTAATGTATTATATAGTGTAAAACGAGGTTTGCAGACAATATGAAAGACCTAATGGAAGACGATAATACTGAACTAATAAAACAAAAGGGAGCATGATCACGTGTATCGTGACACCTTCAAAGGTTGTGTCTACAGTTCAATCTCGAGCAGCACTAAACATTATAACTACCAGACTATTAAGAATTCAAGCCTCCAACGTATCAACTTGATGTTCTTTGCATTACAGTCTTTGCGTTACGGTAATGAATGTCGAGATCTGGCAAAAAAATCATCAGTAAATCTTCGAACTTGAAGAAAATAGGCAAATAGAAGAATCAGGACTCTCGAGCGTATAAAGAGAGCCAGGGAAGTTGTCGTCGTAGCACAAAAATGCACTTGGCCTGGTGCACAGCTTGATATCATCCTATAAGAATATGAGAAGATACCCACCTGGAACAGGACGAAGAAGTTGAGAAGAAAAAAAAAGACCATTTATAGCAAGCAAATTTTCGCACGCCCACGGTTAGAACGTGATGCATGACAATGGTGGTCGTGTCTCATGTCATGTATCGAGCGCGTTCCACTCATGCTTCTGTGATTCACACTGGTTGATATCTTTCTCATTCAATGCATCATCTTTTCACTCCACACCATGTCCAGCTTCTTAACTCATGCTATCCTCCTGCCTCCGCCCTTTTGACTGCTGGCCCCGAGTATTCCCCGAACTCACAGGAACTCAGTCGTCTCTCATACTACGCGTCTGCCTGTCTCCTCGTCAGCGCAATGTCAGCCCTAATTCTTGATTAGATCTAATAATCCTTCGAAATTAACTAAAGTTGGATCCGAAATCGAGAAGAGAGTGAGGCATGAGGCACGGAAAGCTCATGCTGGCAACATTCGAACCAGAGCGTATGTATAGTTTCATGTCATTTCTTTTGTGACGATTCATGTCTGTACAGCTCCCTTTTGATATCATTGTCTGTTCTGCGAGCGCTCGCCACGGAGTGTCGTCGGGACATAGCTCTTCTTTCCCCATCACTCATAGCGTGTGTAGATGTGACTATGGAAGCGGTTCCAACAGACTTGGAGGTTGTGGCAAGAGCAGCTAGCGTCGTATGTGTCCAATAGTCATGTTATTTGCTATTCTTATCCATATCACTAGTTCACATCTTGGACTACATATACAGATGGCCACCTAGTTGGGACTGACAGCACCCTGACTAAAGATTACTTATCAGCCCTTAGCCGTTTTGCAGCCTTGAGCCGTTCTATCTTGGCTGACCATGAAGTTCGAAACCGGTCAGGATACGCCATTAATTCTCCTGCGAGACGTTAACTGAGACTCTATAGTACGCGCTTGATTGGTTTCACCGCTCTCTTTGGTGCTTTGAATTCAGAGGCTCTATATCATGATCCTACCCAGTTTAAAACACAAGTATCCACAATAATGCGACCCATTCTAGTCACCCTCTTTGAAACCGAGATAGACGACTTGGATCATCAGTAAGGCATTAACCACAGGACTCATTCTCTCTCTCTCATCGTAATTGACTACTGACAGGGCTAGTGCCGTAAAGGAGACACCTTCGTCCCCGTACCTAGCGGAGTTCCGGACCCGACCTGCGATTGAGCGACGTGCCGCATCGATTCATCTACATATAGATGGAGACAAGGGTCCGTCCATGGCGGATGTTTCAAATGCTGCATTAAGTGCACTCTACTCTCTGGCTGGTCATGCCAATGGTGCGCAATTAGGATTAGTCATGCATTCAGCTTTCGATAGCATCAATGATGCCCAGGCCTGGAGCGACGTCCCTCATTGTTGTTGGATATCGCAGAAAATGGCTGAGTGGGCTCAATACCAGTATAGGTTTGCTGTACCAACATGGCTGGTTGAGCGGCTTTGCAAAAATCACGACGTTACGTCACCGTTTGATTATCACGCCACCGTTGCAGAAATGGCAACTACGATCTTCAATTCATCAGTTCCACTGGTGAATTTGTCCACATCGGACATTACTTCAAACCTTGTAACCCTACTCTTACGTCGTGTAGAGGCTGATCCAAATGACGCTATCCTTCCAAAGTTGATCAGTTGTCTGTCTTCCCTTGGACGCCACGTCTATTACTCAGACCAGATTCAAGACCTTGGCGTGAGTTTCCAACAACCATGCATGAACTGTACTGAACTAGATTTAGGGTGAAATAATTCATCACATCACAGTCGTAGAAGCTCGTGGAGTTATCAGCCAGGGAAGGTCTGGTTCTGCGGTTAGCAGAACACAGGCGGTACGATGTTTGCTTGCTGCACTGTTTGGCCTCATTCAGGCCGCAGACATGGGCAAACTGGATGTAGTTGGCCCTGCTCATGGATCCACACCTGCCGAAGCCTTCAAGCAGGATGTCGCCCATGGGCGTGTATCAAGAAGAACACCAATACCGCCAGACGTATGGCAAGATACTATCAGTCTACTCTGCGACAGCGATTATGCTGTACGGTCTGATTATGCTGATGCCCTGATGTTCTATCTTGTAGAAGAAATGCCTAAACATGGTGAAAATAATGGGGAAGGTAGCAAACGATCAAAAAGCGTTGCTACTGGGCCGTTAGCCCATGCTGTAAAGCTAAATATCTTGCTTCACTCCGGAAATCACGGTACCAAGTTTCTTCACGCTGTTCATGCGTATCTCTACATTCTTGCTACTTCCTCTTCCCTGGGGCTCGTCTTAAGCTCCTCCAGGTCTCCGTCTCATTCGGCTCTGGACGATCCATCACAACCTAAGGCGACTCGACATCCAGAGGATGAAGGAGAAGTTCCAAATCTCGAATTACAAATACATGTCAATGGCCGGCGCTCGTTTTCAATGCAACAAAGTCCGAGGGAGAGGAAGGCTTCGGCTGTGCAACGGTTATTGGAGCAGAGTTCATCAACTCTTGCGTCGGCGTCGGCATGTCTAACAGACTACGCTCTCATTCTCAACATTCTTAGAACAATACACGAGGAATTCCCTGTGCGGGGTTTATTGACGGGCCTCCCAATGTTGGTTGCGTTACATTCAATCGTGGCGAATTCTGCCAATATTACTGTAATTCAACGCGTTGATGCAATTAACGAAGTCATCGCTCGAGTGTGGTTGGTCCTTGGATTAGTATGGAACGCTCCAGAACTAGTACAATTAGCAGAAACTGTTTGTAAACTTTTTGGTTTCTTCCCATATATCTGAAGTTTCTGTAGGCGCTAACATCAATACCGAACATTTTGCCACCCATGCAACGCAACAATCTTACGGCCCATATCCATCCTCGCAGTCCTCTCGAGTTCCCTCCTGCTCTACATCCCAATGTCGAACGGAGAAGCGTCGATCTTGATGCTGCTCTCGATATTCTGACAAGTAGTCCTTCTGTTCACGAGGCAACAGGTTTAGATCGAGAAGGCCTTATCCACAGATTCACATCGCCGTGGACACCAGACGAAGCGCTGAAGAACTGTGAGTGCCGTTTGATTTCCCGAGTGATTTTCATGCAAATCTAGCGACAGCAGTCGAGCGGTCGTCTTCATTCGACAACACATTTCGAGGAGACGGGCTTGCTCCTCTTCTCAAGATTTCTCCGGCTCTCACACATAATGAAAACATTTCACAGCAAAGTCTGGCGCGTTCAATTCGAGGAGTAGGTGTTGCGGACCTGAGAGGTGCTCTTGAAGGGCGCAACAGCATGTCGAACCCGGTACTGGCGCGACCGGCTTCGATATCAACCCTTGAACATGCTTCTTCGACGATGGAGGGGGGGATTCTGAGACTCACGCAAACTCGTTCAAAAACAAGAAGCCAGAAGCATCCTTCGGCCCGTGGAGCTGGGGAAGTTCGAGACGTGCTAAATAAACTAGGCATTGGTGGAAAACAGAACGGGAGCCTCCTCAAGGCATCCTTTCCGGCATTGCCAAAACCGAATTCACGGCAAGCCTGACCTCATACTAATCTTTTTCATATTCTTTTGACTTTGATATAGTGTACCACCTTACAAGTCATAGCGGCATGCGTCCCCTTCTAGTCCTGTGGAGGGTCTTTGCGATATTTATAGGACATGGACTCGCTTTGGTTTGTCTTCTTTATATTCGCGGATATCTTTGATATATAATCTGTCTGTATGTAAGAACAACACTTTCCCCAGTTTATCGAACGCAATGCCTATCGTCGCGGTTGTCGACTGGCGGACATAATTTTTCGCTTTGCCTCCTCGTGTAGATTTGCCCAATACGCGATTTCCTGCTGTGACTTGGGGTGTGCCGACAAAGTGTCTTTCTATACAGAAGGATTATTGAGTTGATAAAGTACACTATGCAGTAATGACGTACACTCAATCCTTGTAGTATGGACTCGTAAATTGACGACAAGGCGGTCCCCCTTTTCACGACATCACTGATAGAACTCGTATGCCGCAAGATCAGCTTTGTTAATTCTTGCCGTAAACGAAGGAGACTGCGCAAGACCTTGTTCAATTTTTGGCAAGCAGTACAAGAAATGACCAACGCCTACTTTGCGAAAATCATGGTTTCTTCCTCCTGCTCGGTTAATTGGATGAATGAGCTGAACATAACGGTGTAGCGTTTAGAGATCTGGTAATCGGTTTGGGATGTGCAAACTGGAGAAAAACAATTGCGGGACTTGCATTGGACACGGCTGCATCGGTTGTAGTGATGGCACGGCTAAAGTACCCCGAGCTGGCGCCCTCTGCGAGTTTCTTCAAAGCGTCCGCATGCTCCGCCATGACTTTTTGGAACACAGGCCACATCTGCAGTCTGAGGCCAAAAACGTAAGATTCCACCGGAGGGCAAGTGCGCTTTTGCACCTCGACGACAACGTCCTCCATCAGCCGGATCATAGTGAGGAGCGGAATGACAGGAGGCGTTGGGTCGAGGGTTGACTTGAGGAACGACTGGTGCAGTGATTATTATAATGAGCAACGATTCGTCGTCAGAGGAAAAAAGTGACTTGCCTCGCAATATGACATGACGGGATCCATGACTTGTTTCCACAATGCGTCTGTACTGGCTTGTTCTTCCTTGCGCGCCGTCTCGGCGGCGGCGAGGGCATTGATGATACCAGCGGACGCGATGCGTTGGCCGCCGTAATCTGACCCAGCCATTGATCTCTGGTCGGCAAAAGTCGCTCTGTCTGGCGACCGGAGAGAAGGCGGGGACAACATCGATTCGGAGCTCTCCTTCGTGGGCAGGGAGGGATCGACAGAGAAGAACGTCTTGACGAAAGTGTACTCGGCGGTTGCGTTGTCCATGAACACGAGGAGGAGTGAGCGAAGCAGTGCCTCGATGGGTTCTTTCTTGTTTAGGAGTTCAGTTGACTGGGAACCCCTCTGGGATGGGTGCGGTACGTACGTGAGATTTATCATCGGCCATGTATGCCAATGTGACGCCAGGACCGACGATCTTTGCGAATGCGAGGCGCTCGAGGTCGACCTGGAGATCTCTTTCTTGTTCGCTGGCCACAATGGTCTCGTGTTTCTCGATAAACCGAGCCTGGAGAAACCATGTGCGAGCCATTCAGAAAAAAAAAGAGAGAGAGAGAAATAGCCAAGCACCTTGATCCACGATAAACTTCGAATATACCTCCGAAACCCAGTTTCGTAGTAGACGCGTGCGGCACTCACGTACGACCTCTGCATCTCATGCGCGACATCAGGCGCCTGGCGCTGCAGGAACGCAAAGAGCGAGTTGTACTTTAACAACACGGAGGTCTGTATGACTTGCATATTCGTCGTGACGTTACTGCGGATGGGCTGGAACAGCGCGAGGAAGAACCCCCGTATCTTCGTAGCTGCCTGCAATGTCCGTCGAACGGGAACATTCAAGCGCGAGAAAGAGAGCGGCGTCGTACCACTATCCGCAATCCCTCTGCAACGTCGCCTAGATCCCGCGCAGCCTTGACGCGAGAGCGAGCTTTGATCGTCACCAGACGCCGCTCGAGGTCTTCTATCCCTTCTATCCAGGGCTCTCCGACAGGCGAGTCTAAGATTAGAGTTGCAAGCGCAGGGGGTATCGTGATGTCTGAAAGGAGGCCGGAAAGCGTTTTTTCGATTTTCTAGTACATGCGATGTTAGGCATTAGGCAAAGGGGGGGGGAGGTGCGAGGTGACTCGCCCGTCGGGTTTTGAGCCTGTTCTCGATTGCTTTGCTCCTGTCCTGCAGCTCCGATATCTGGCCGGATACAGCTGAGAGGTCTTGTTTAAACGTAGACAAGAAGGACTCGAGCGAGTCGAGAAGAGCCACACTCGTCTTTTTGGAGTAGTTGTGAATCAGACGAGTGGGGCTTGGAGTTGTTCATACCTGGACCTGGTCATGGAGTTGGAGAAAGTCGTGCACCCGCCTGCGGTCTGGTTTGGTTAGTGGCAAGGATATTCAAAGACTTGGCGGGCAGGACTTGCATGAGCTATTGGGCTCCACGGAATACTGATGGGAATTTAATGAAGTCATGAGTGTTCAATTCAAGTTGACTATTATTATCCATTAAACTAATTCGCTGTCTACCGTCTCAAGTTCATCATCGGACTCTCGCTGTCTGCCGTCTCAAGCTCATCAGGAACATCGCTCTCCTCGCCAAGTACGTCAAAACGTTCCCAGTCAAACCCCGATGGATTTTCAATGCGTTTTGCCAGAACGATCGAGAGATCCGTGTACTTGGCCTGGGAAGCCTTTATCCAGCGCTTGCTAATCATCCAGCTGGCTGTGTGTTCTGGTGGGAGCGCAAAGCCTTTGGGAGGCCCAACGCAGCGTTCCTTCTTGCCTACGCCTCGTTTCGGCATGGAGAATTTATCTTGTCTTTCCTCTTCGTCGAGGATGTCGTAGAAGCGCTTCAGCCGGGAACTCCGCCACTGATGACTGCGAGTGTATAGCATGCCTTGTGTGCGTGAACCGTTGTCGTCTTCCGAGTCGTCAGAGGACATGCACTCTAGTTGTAATGCACCGTCGAATATAACATGTTGGAGGGCTGGGACTTTGAGTCTCGCTTCAGCGCGATTGTTGAGTTTCTAGTTGCTTTCGGATCAGGGCGTGAGATGCAGAGGTTGAAGCTTACCAGCTTCTTGCGTGAGACATGTCTCGCGCGGCGAGCTTTAACGTCCTCGCGTTGCTTGTACTTTTGAGCGTCGTCCGGGTTGTGCTGAGCCTTGAATTTCTGCCTGAGGGTGACAAAGCAGGCCTCGAAAGAGGATTCGAGGATTTTCTTGCCAAAGTCCTTGTCGGGGACATGTTTGTACGTTTTACGGTTTTCCTTGATGTCTGCGAGGATGCGTGTTTTCATGCGGGTATTGTGGACGGACTGCTTTGTTGTCTTGTCCCAGACGAAACGCACGGGGTCGTCGGGGCCGAGGGCGACTCCCTCGACATGGCTGTCTGGGAGTTGTTTGTCGCTGTCGATGTGCATCATAAGTAAAATGTGGGTACGCATGGCGTGCTGTGGGGGCAGTAAGAGAGGGAGATGAAAGAGGAGAGGCGTTACATACGTGGATTGTGAGGCAGCGTGTGTCGTGGTGGTTGATGCGCTTGACGGGGTGGTTGGAGGAGGACGCTGAGTCGCTGTCGCTGTCGAGGACTGAGCAGGGACGCTTCACGGGGGCTGGGGAGGGGGAGGGCGTGGTGTGGGGGACGGGGGAGACAGGTGAGGGAGAGGGATTGAGAGAGATGACCTGCTGAGTGAGCTCACGAAGCCTACGCTCCATCTCTGCGTGGTGGTGGGCGTAGCGGGCTTCCTGTTGACGTTCCCACTGAAGGCGACGGACGCGCTCTGCCTCGTGTGCGTCGCGGGTGGAGGCGACGAAGCGGAGGAGTTCATGGACGGCGTGGATGCTGGCGGGGTTGGGTGGGCGGGCCGGGGGCGGCTCAGATACGGCAAGCTGGAGCTCGCTGACATATTGCTGGGGCGGCGGCGCCGGGGCGGACTGGGCGGGCGGGGCGGGCCGGGGCCGGGGCTGGGTCGCATTCGGGTTGAGCGCATTGGACAGTTCGCTGGAGGGCATGCGCGCCCTTCAATCTCCGCCCAAACTCGTCCCCATCCCCGCCACAACACGCACAAACACATACGCGTCCACCATGGACCACGACCTCGAAGCCTTCATGTCCCAGGCTCAGGCAAGGCAGGGCCCCCGTCCAGACCCACCAACTCCAGACAATGGCGAAGTCATCCATATCTCGTCCCTCGCCCTCCTCAAGGTCCGTGCCCTCTCCATCCCCCAAACCCTCCTCACGTCCCTCAGATGCTCAAACACGGTCGCGCAGGCGTCCCCATGGAGGTCATGGGCCTCATGCTCGGCGAGTTTGTCGACGAATACACCGTACAGGTCATCGACGTCTTTGCAATGCCCCAGTCCGGCACCACTGTAACCGTCGAGTCCGTCGATCACGTCTTTCAGACAAAGATGGTCGACATGCTCAAACAAACTGGACGGTGCGTCTTTCTCTCCTCTTCACTCGACGCCTCTCATCCACTCAGGCCCGAGATGGTCGTCGGCTGGTACCACTCTCATCCAGGCTTTGGCTGTTGGCTCTCCAGCGTCGATATCAACACTCAACAGGTATTCTTGTTCTTGCTCAACGTCCCCCTCAACTGATCCCCCTCCCAGTCCTTTGAATCCCTCAATTCCCGCTCTGTCGCTGTCGTCATCGACCCAATACAGTCCGTCAAGGGCAAAGTCGTCATTGATGCTTTCCGCCTCATTAACCCCAATACCGTCATCTCCGGGCGCGAGCCACGCCAGACCACCTCCAACATCGGCCATATCAACAAACCCTCCATCCAGGCCCTCATCCACGGCCTCAACCGACACTACTATTCGATCGCTGTCAATTACCGCAAAACAGAACTCGAGCAATCAATGTTGATGAATCTCCACAAGCGAAATTGGACAGAGGGGCTCAAGCTCAGAGACTTTCACGCACACAAAGAGGCAAATGAAAAGGCGATCAAGGTACTTATCCCCCCTCCTAACGTATTTCTATGCCTCACCCTCTTCCCTCAGTCCATGCTCACTTTGTCCGAAGCATATAACAAATCTGTCCAAGAAGAATCAACACTGACTTCAGATCAGCTTAAAACACGGCATGTTGGCAAGCAGGATCCGAAACGACACTTGGAAGAAGCGGTGGAGAAGGCAATGGGTGACCAGGTCGTTCAAAATCTTGGCACCATGCTCCTTGCGGAGCTATAGCATAGTCGTAAGCTTAATTATATTTTCTTTCTCAGCACTCTCGAAACGAGTATGGAAACATCGTCTTCGCCTTTTGGCCAGGGGCGTGGCCTTGTCATCGATCACAAGACTGGTAACGTGTTCCGACTCGAGTGCCTGAGAGTGCACTTGCCCATCTTTTAAGCTAGTTTCCCATCTTCTTGTCGTAGCTCAGAGAGGCCTTCAACAAAGAAACGCGTGATAATAAAGATAGCTTGGTCTCACACGTAAATGGATGAGCACGAGACCTCTTATCGCGGGCTTCCAACTTGGTGTGGTCGTTGGGGCTCTACGTTATTTCCTAGATCGAGATGCAGCGCGTGAGTCGAAAGTTCTTAAAATTTACGACCCGCTGGTCAATCAAGCTGAGCAAGTGACCCCAATGATGCGTGTCGACAGGACCCCCAAGACCAGAAAGAAGGAAAAGTCCGAGCAAAAAAAGGCATGATGTATTCGAACATGTTCTACTTTGAATTTTTGGTACGGTAATAGTATGGACTCTTATACAGGATCGGGATGACGCCCATCATCTTGGCTCTGCGAATTGCCTTGCCTAGTCGGCGCTGGCTTTTTGACGTGAGGCCTGTAAAGTTGCGGCCGTAGACTTTACCCATGTCAGAGACAAAATAAGACATGACGTTGATCTCCATAGTGAGGTCTAGTGGGTCTATATCAAGTTGGTGGAAAACGTCGTTGTAGCGGGAGATTGAAGGCGGAGGGCCAAGTTGCGGCCTGCGCGTGTGGTATGCAGACGGAGCGTTGAAGCGGGCTTTATATGTAAAATCGTGTGGTCTTACAAACTATGCTCTCGGTCAGTGAGAATAGTCGTAGGACTAGAAACGACGAACGCCATCGCGCGGAAAAGGCTTCCACTTGCCAGACTCGCGCGTTCGATTAAAACCCGCTGGAATAATACACGGTCAGGCGCGTCAAAACGGAGGGTACGAAGACAAACAGATATTTCCCCCGCCAGAAAAATCCCTGCTCGGCTGTGATTCGGCTTGTTTCTCGAGAAGTGCTTGCGTCTCTTCCATTACTGACGGGTCGTAACCTGAAGATGATGCTTCTACTGGTTTTGTCGAGTAGCGTACGACGAATGCTGGACGCGCGGCAGAGACCGAGCAACGGGTGGCATGACGGAAGAGGCTGAGCATTTCGCCTGATTGGATCTGGACGAGAGGATGAAACCTGCCTGGTAATTTCGCCGGCGTTTGCCGAGACCAAATAGCTCCGAGCAGGACCCGGTGCACCCTGTGACGCCGGGTTAGAAAAAAAAGAGAGACGCCCTTGACGCGTGTCTCAGAGGGTCCGAGGAGAGGGGCGGGGACGAGCGGTGTGGGCATGGAGGACGAGAGTGTGGCGGCGTGTCTGGGAGGTGTAGGGGACAGCGTGGGGAGACAGAGAGCTGAAGATGGGATTGTTACTGATGTGATGAGAGGGGGATATTATAATCTATAACTTGGTCCTTGACATCTTACCTCCTTTGCGCCCAGCTCCGTCCCGTCCCCATTCATGTCGCGCTAGCGTCCCCCCACAATCTCCACTCCTCCCTTCATACATACATCCTCGTCCAGCCTCATGTCCGATCCCCTCGCCCAGCGCAGGCCTCCTCCCAGTCCTCTCGTTTTCTCCCCTCCTCAGACCCAGCACACTACATCCACCACCAGCTCAGACACCGTCTCCATGCCCTTTGTCAGGCGCCATGTCACCCGCCGTCTCAAGGTCGCAAAGGCAGAGTGCGACAAGGAGCTCCAGCGTGTAACTAACAACATCACTACTTTTTTCGAGGAGAGACTCAGGGAAGCTGACTACGAAACTGAGCGCGAGCGTGAACGGGAACGAGGCAGAGATACTCATCGAGACTCTCTCATTTCTGATTCAGACCGCCTCAGGGACGCTCTCCAAAGCGTCGAGCATGCGTCCCCCTTTCAGAGCGATGATTACAGTTCTGACGGTGGTTACGAAGCAGAGGCCGAGTGTGGCCCTCACACCCGCCAGCGTGCGTCTCTAGTTGACGAAAAGTTTCCTTACCCACCAGCTCTGACCCATCATGCCTCGTCCCCCGGCCTTAATGTAGCTTCTTCCTCGTCCCAGATGAGTCCTGTGACTCTCCGCAGGCAGAATACTGCCCCTTGGGACAGGCCTCTCAGCTCCTCTGTCTCCTCGAGTGCTATCGCCCCCAGTCCGGCATCATCCAATATTCTCCTTCCAGAAACTTCCTTGACACGCAAACCCACAAACCCAAACTCCGCATCCACATCTTGGGGCTCTGGCGGCGCTGCTTCTCGCCGTCTCTCTCGCACCATCCACATTGTCCCGCACCCAACACGTTCCGGCCAGAGTTCTCGATCAACATCACGTTCTCGTTCTCCGCTCCCACCTCTGTCAACTCATGCAAGCTTTTCCGACTATGTTGCTTCTGCCCCCGCTTCGGCGAACCGCCGGGCTTCTTGTATTCTCGTTGACGACCCCGTGGACCCCATCATGACCGCCTTGTACGATATAATCGCCGTTGCCACTGACATTACTGAGATGTCCGTGACTCAACTCACTGCCCAGCCCAAAATCTGCGAATCCCTCGTGCAGAGAGTCCAGAGCATCGGTAAGGCCTGGGACGATCATCCTGACTGGCACGGCCGGAACTGGTACGTTCAGGTTCTCTTGGCTGTGGCGAGCCTTAGTCGTGTCGTCGAATGGTGGGAAGCCGAGAAGCAGTTCTGGAACTTTGACGACAATGACGACGAGCAAGATGAACCTTTGATGTTTGTCACAAAGTCCGTCGATGAACCCGTTGCTGCGCGCTCACCCCCCAAAAAGCGAACCGATTCGGATCTTGAAGGTTTTAGGCTCAATCCTGACGATGACACGAGGCAGAAAAGTCCTCATCTTCCGGCTCCAATACACCATCTGCGATTCGACGAAAATAAGGCTAACTCACCCGCTAGCCCCTCCCGCCACACGCCCCCTCCTGTTGATACACCCTCTAAGGATACAGAGCCCGCAAGATTCTTGGCTACGGAACGTTTGAGGTTGCAGGCCGAAACGGCACATAATCAGAATATCGTCATGGAACTCAGTCTTGATGGCGACCAACTTCTTTGGATCAATCATGCCTGGAGAGTCGTTGTTGGGTTCGTCTTGTGATCTCCTCTCTATCTCATAAAAATTCTGACATGCATCTCCAGGACTGACCCTGAGGAGGTGTGCCAGACCCGAACACGGATATCTGACCTGCTTGCACCTAGTGATTGGAGTGTCTTTAAAGAAGCTACGCTTCGTCTTCTGCAGGATGATTCTCATACCGTCGAGGCCCGCTTCAGACTGTCTGTGGGACCAGTCTTGGAACGAGACCCCAGCGCTGGTTTCTTGTTTCAGCCAATGGAGGGTAAGGGAATGTTGATGATCGATCGTGAAACCGGCCAGCCTTCGCATACCATGTGGGTCGTGAAGCCCATTGGTCCTGCCCGGTATGAAAACGATTCGCTTCAACTCGAACTCAAAGCAGACGACCTTGCGCCTGAACCTGCATCATCTGTTGTTCCCAATTTAGGTGACCGTGCTCCTAATGAACCAATGACTCCCCTTGATTTTCCACACCCAATCATGGTTGATCCCATTCTCTGCCGCATCTGTGAATGCCAGATCCCGCAATGGTATTTTGAGAAACATAGCGAGACGTGCGCCGAGACCCATCGCTTGGAAGCAGAAATTATTGTATGCAATGAAACAATTTCTGAGTTGCGAAACACTATTCGTGACCTCAGTGTTGCTGTCGATCGTGCATCGCCCACTTCTGTTCCAGAGTACCGCGGCATGCCCATTTTCATTCCAGCTGCATCGCCCATCGTTTCATCGCCTTTGCAGCTGTTCCGCGCTAATAAGATGCAAAGGTTTGGTGTGAAGAAGATTCAGAAGCGGTTACTTGACCAGCTTGAAGATATCCTCCAGGTGGCGTCTGAGGTTGCTATCCCAACTCTTAAGGAGGAAGAAGCAAAGGAACCTATTGAGCGCCAACGCCTCTTGTCTCCTAGCTCCGAGCGGAAGATTTCGCAAATCCGCAACTGGTCTAAGCCTACGACGGAAGATGCTGCACTTGGTCAACTTGTGCAGGACGCTGAAAGAGTCATGCGCCAAAAGATTGACAATGTTGTGCGGATGCAGAATACTATCCGTTATGCGGAGAAGATTTGGCATGAGTGGGAAGAACGTGTCGGTGAGGTACTTGCCACGGTTGATGAGTGCGAGAGCGATAGCTCGAGTGAGGACGACTCTCATGAAACACAGGGAGACAATCTAAGCTCAAGGCCTTTCTATGCATCCAATGCAGAGGCATCCTCTGGTCCGACCCCCTTGGCGTCTTCGTCTCCAGCACCAACCCCTACACAGTCTGAAGCTCGGCCTTGCATCCCAATGCCCTCAGCTCCCATTCCAATTCATGGTCCCCGGCAACCACTTCACACAAGATCTTCAACGCCATCATCTGTTTCATCTCCACTCGCCCTTGCGGCGCCCATAATTGCACCGTCATCGCCTGACCTTTCTCTTATGACTCTCGACGATTGTCCTCCTCCCAACTTGCGTATCAAGGCTCGTAAGTCTGCGCAGAATCTCATGGAGCCCAAGTTTGTCGTCACTCCACCTGCATCCCCCCCTCTCGTAGCACGCGACGGTTCACAACTCACTCGCGAACCTTCCATGAAGCGTGGGCACAGGCGGCACTCTACCATCAACTCCATCTGCAGTCCTTCTGGTCCTCTTTCCCCTCGGCAGACATCGGCGCCGTTATCTCGAACGACTCCGACTTCCATCAAGGATTTTGAAATCATCAAGCCCATTAGCAAAGGTGCTTTCGGATCAGTTTTCTTAGCGAAGAAAAAAGTTACTGGGGACTACTACGCTATCAAGGTTTTGAAGAAGGCTGATATGATTGCAAAGAATCAGATCACTAACGTTAAAGCTGAGCGCATGATTCTCATGACACAGGCAGAATCACCTTTTGTGGCCAAGCTTTACTTCACGTTCCAGAGTAAGGAGAACTTGTACCTGGTTATGGAATATCTTAACGGCGGCGACTGTGCGGCTCTCATCAAGTCACTTGGGTGTCTTCCGGAAGAATGGACGAGAAACTACATTGCCGAAGTTGTTCTTGGATTGGAATACCTCCATCAACGGGGGGTTGTCCATCGGTAAGCCGTCTAGTTCCTCGATATGGGAAAATACGCTCATCTCTTTCAAGTGACCTAAAACCTGACAATCTGCTTATTGATCAGCATGGGCATTTGAAATTGACAGATTTCGGTCTTAGCAGGATCGGTCTATTGGGACGTCAAACTCGCGTCAATCAGGCAGGCAGGCAGTTGACGAGATATTCGTCGCGATCACGCCCGCCTTCCATGGACTCGGCGTACTTGTCCTCGCCGATGATTTATGCAGAATTGGCGACGACGACGGCGGGTAGTTCGTATTTCCCCCAGAGAACACATTCGGGTTCTCGCACTGCAAACTCGCCTTACCCTTCTACAGATGACGTGGAGTCTAGTGGATCAGAATCGTTATCCGGGCTTTATTCCCGGAGATCTGTGAAAGCGACCGATAGCCCGCTACAGTCCTTTGCGACTGAGTTGACTAATGAGCTTCTTTCTCATTCGAATGGTGGTACACCACCAGGAGAGCAGAAGGTTGTTGGGACCCCTGATTATCTCGCTCCTGAAACGATCCTTGGTCTTCGTGGAGACGACGCTGCGGTTGATTGGGTAGGTTTACTTATCTTTAAGCCATGCTTTTGTTCAACTGATTGTTTCTGACAGTGGGCGCTTGGTGTCATCACTTACGAATTTTTATACGGGATACCTCCTTTCCATGCCGATACCCCGGAGAAAGTCTTTGAGAACATCCTGTCTGGTCACATCGAGTGGCACGAAGACTGGATTGACTTTTCAGATGAGGCACGAGACTTTATGAGAAGACTGATGACACTCGATCCGTGTGAACGTCTTGGCGCTAATGGTGCTGATGAGGTCAAGGCTCATCCATTCTTCGCGAGTATCGAGTGGGACAAGGTTACTACATCGGAAGCTGCCTTCATTCCTCAAGTTACCGATCCTGAATCTACTGATTATTTCGATCCTCGTGGTGCTATCCCCCAATTGTTCCATGACGATGAACCCGTCGCTATCACTGGACAAGCTATTCTGGACAGCCCGGTTGGCGTTCCATCGGCTCTCGCTTCTGTCCCTATTCCTGTCGCGAACAAGGATACTTCTCCTGCAAGCGATGACTTTGGCTCGTTCTGCTTTAAAAACCTACCAGTGTTGAAGCAAGCTAACGACGATGTCATCCGCAAACTCAAGACAGACCAAATGGCGCCTCTTTCACAAACACTCGCTGAACCGCCTGTTGCAATTCATCAACGTAAACGTAGCATTTCTACCCGTATCAAGAAGCCTCCTTGTGTTGTCACTGCCCTGGAACCTGGTAAGACGATTCCCACAAATCCGCCATCTCCATCAACCTCGGTCTCCTCTGTTGCCTCTTCTCCTTCTCGAGCGAGCTTGCCTCCCATAACTTCTGGTAACAGTGCACATAGTCGAAAGCCGTCGGAATACGGGGCAGTTGAGCGATTCAAACTTAGTCAGAAGGAGGGAGTTGATCGGCGAAATTCGATCAGTCGTTTGCGCACTGCTTCAGTTTCGAGTGCAGGAGATGGTTCCGGTTCAGAAGCCTGGAACTCATCCACTGGTCATGGTAGCTATGGAAGTCATGGAAGTCCCCATGATCACAGTACTCCTCCGTCCTCTGTCCATTCGATTGACTTGCGGAAGGGTCCTGATCCAAATGATCGTGTGGTGACTTGCCTCCTCGCCGAAGATAACCCGATTACCGCGAAAATTATCGAGACTCTACTCGTCCGTCTTGGGTGTCGTTGTGTTGTTGTCGCGGACGGGTCAGAGGCTATCAGTGTAGCTATGGGAGATATCAGTAAGTCTTGACACTTGGGGTCATGTGGGCGATTTGTTCATTGAAAATTCCATCTAGAATTCGACTGTATCCTAATGGATCTACAAATGCCAGTCTGTAAGTCAATGATCTCAGGGAATAATTGATTGAGTTTCTAACACCGACTAGTGGATGGTGAGGGTGCTGCACGATATATCCGGAGTACCAACAATAAAAATACGAACACTCCTATAATTGCTGTCAGTGCATATAGCAGCGCTGACCCGAATGACACGAGCAATGTCTTCACCGCCTCTCTCTCAAAACCTCTGCAAAAAGCTGATCTTCTAGGTCAGTTCTAGAGTGCGAAACCGGTTTGCCTGATACTGATGATGACACTTACTTAGCCGTGATGCGCCAACTTGGATTCAAAACCACGACGATACAGGGAGGGCACAGGGCTACAAAGGTCACCACTTCTTCTGCGGCCATTCAAACAGCTTCATAACCCTGCAAAATCCATGACATTCCTTATGCCTGCATACTGTTGCTCAAATTCGTCTTCGTCATGCACCATGATTTATATTTCACCGTTTTTAATACAATTCATACATTGCATTCGCGCATTCACCCCAGCATACTTACAATATCTCTGCATTTTATCGTTTTCTGCATTGTAACACGTTAGATACACTGTGCCATCATGATTAATATAGTTTGTTGATTTTTGTTTCAGCAGTCCTCACGTCTCCGCTCACCATCTAACGTAATGACTATTTTTGGGAATTCTCTTGTGTTTAAAAAAACGGACCCACACTCAATCTCCCTGGTACGATCAAAAGTCCATCTGCTGCTGTCTCCGCAAATAGCGGCAAGAGTCTTTGGTGCTTCTGATTTCATTTATAACTGACTGCGCCGCGTCTGACCGCACTAACTGCGGCAGGGAAAGTAATATACATTTATCGTTACCTGTTCACTCTTCTCTCCCATGAATACCAGTGAGTAGCGACATAATCCACTTCCCTCTACTCACCGATCTTCTAGCTGCATGGAATAATTATCCCAATAGTGGCGATGACCTCCAGAGCAGCAGGCTTCGTGCCTCTACGGCACCTGTGGCGGGTTATCCAAGCCATCCATTATCCCTCATGCCAGGGCAAGTCCCTAGAGTGACTGCGCGACCCAACTTTAACGCATCGCGTCGAATGTCCATCGCCGATGATATTCGGAATGCACACAACATACCCCCTCTATCTCCAACTGTACCCCTGTACCCAGCTTTTACCGGAGTAAATGGATTCCAGCCCCGACCGGCCCCTCCTGTGCCGTCGTCAACCCCGCCCCCACCCCGGCCGCCTTTACCGCCGTCACTTACTGCTGCTGCCTTTCGTAAACCGGTCTCTCCCCCTCCCATTCCACCGAAACCTTTCGCAACTCCCGCCTCGCCTCAGGATGACAGTCGTATTCTATCAGGTATACCTATATCTCTTCTGCCTGGAAGTCATTCGACACAAGTCTTGGAGGAAACTACGGAATCACCTGAACCCCAGATGGGTGAAGGCGAAATAGCTGTGGCAATGGCTTTATCTGCATCTGTCTGTGACGAGGAAGAAAGTCAACGTCTAAAGCTAGCTATGCAAGAAGAAGAGGACATTGTCAAGGCTTTGGAGGCATCTATGCTGGAGACTTCAAGTTCCGGTCATTCTCATTTCGACAACGCGTTCCCAAGCTCGTCGAGCAGTCAAATAGTATTGGATCGCCACGATGAAGCCTCGGATGAAGCGTTCGCTCGTTCCTTAGCCCTGGAGAAAGAGCATCCGACTTCGTTTAATATGGAGCCTGCGCCCTCTCAGTCCGCGGCCAGTAATGATCACGACTCATCTGCTACAACATTGGTTTCCGAGAAAAAGTCACCGACGATAGCCTTGTTCACCGGAGCAAGGGAATCCATGTCTTCTATGGACCTGGAATCGCCAGGATCTTCCTCCAGGGCTGCTGATGGTAGCCCGAATATACTTCCAGGTAAGCACGAAGCGCATATCGAGCATGGAGTTCCTCCCCCTTCTCCTTCCATATTGAGCGATCTTTCGTGCCTACTGCCTGTCAAAGACAAGGAGGAAAGTATGATTCCACGAGTCGAAAGCGCCTCTGCGGTACACCTTCCCTACTTTGATACGACCATATGCTTTACGCGATCTCCTGAACCAAGTACGGATGCGTTTCCACCCAACCAGGTTCCTCCAAGCCCTGAAAGCCATATTCCTGCACGATATGGATCACCGTCCAACAATCCAATCGATAGCCCACCGCCCATTCCACCTAAAGTTAGACAAGCATCCTCCAGTCCTGTGTCAAATATGTCGAACTTTCCAAAGTATTTATCTCTCGCTGAGACTTCTGCGGATCTACCAGCCAGTTCTACCTTGAAGCATTTGGACCCTACATTTGTCGGAGAGTCCAGTACGGCCTCTGGATCTGGTGAACCTTCTGATTCCGCCTTCTCAGGACAATTGCCCCCCTCCTATACCGAATCACCTTACCCTACTGCAGAGGAATACACGAAACAAAATATAAGTAACACCATCAATTCCCCGTTATCAACTCAAAACCATAGGGAGTCGTCCGCACACTCTCCACACTCTCGTCCATCATCGTCGGCTTCAGCATCCCCCTCGATACAACATCGCCTCCCCTTCACTGCTTTCCAAGTCGGAGCTGGATCATCGACAGGTCATCTCTCTCGGAATTCCTCCGCTCACTCTTCTCCAGATCCGGACGGTAATTCAAGTGATCTGCATTCTGCAACGCCCCGTGCAAATTCCCTCATCAACGTGAATGCATTTGTGAACAAAGAGCTCTTTGTAGGTGTATGTAAGTTGTCATTTCTCTCGTTTCTTGGTTGGCTCTTTCTGAACGTAAGCAGCCGTTGGTTTCATGGCGCCAAAGGTATCTTCACAGCTCATACCAATGGCGGAGGAGATGCCTTCAATTTTTTCGCTACCGTACGGTAAATCTCGACCTCTACATTTGCAGGGACCGAGCTGGAGACATCTTCTTAAACTCATGGCCAGTTTGAGTGGAACACGGATGGAGGCGGCGTTGGATGCCATTGCAGCCTTGAAGTCTACGCCGAAACTCCGAACCGTCATACAATTCGTCAAGGTCAGTCGCGCAACATCATTGTTACAATTTCACTGATTTTCACCGCTCAATGTAGCCTCATCAAGCTTCTCCTGTTTGGCGCACGATATTTTATTTCACGATCGATTATATTCCTCCACAACCGAGCATTCGCCATCGTAGCGTGAACGAGCTTCCTTTGTCGTACCGTCTGGCAGACACACCGGCACTTTTGCGAGACGCGGCTGAGTCACCACTTTCTAAGACGTATACTATCCCTGCTTCGGACTCGGTGCCTTTCCCAACTCTACCTATAACCTTCCCAAACCTGGCATTGTACATGCAAGCGGCATTGGAAGAGTCTCGCCGTTACCTGCATGATAGCCACAGTGATTATCGGAAGCTTGCCAAGATGATCACGTTGTGTTATCCGGACGAGGATATCGCTCCAGATCTTTCAGAACGTCGTGGACTTTTTAAGAGGGTGATAAGACTTGCAAATAAACCACATAGGAGGGGTGGCAATGAAGATACTTATGAACTTGTCACACCTTTTGTACCTGACGAATGGGGCTAAAGTTACTTTTTTCCCCCTTGGTACTCTTCTAACTTGTCAGAACATTTGGGTTCAGTGTCGTTTTCAATCTGACAACATACCCTACATGTTAACCCATACCTGTATATTAACCTTTTCATTGCACATATAATCTATCTTTACGTTTCGTTTATTTTAAACATATATGAAATACAATTCGCTAAATTCCAAAAATGGAAATAGGCAGGTCGCGTTGACTTCTCTCAAAATACTGTGACGGTGTGCACCCGCGACCGTTCTATTCAACACAAATCACTATCTGCGCCCAGTTTCTAGTCATTTTATAAATTCAACAAACATCTCATCTGATCTCCCTGTATCAATGGCCATTGAACCGTCTCAAAGCTCGTCTTCACGTACTTACATCCCACCTTTAACTACTGAAGAAGAAGGTAATGTATCCGCCCTGTAGCTCTAGTCCGTCGAAGAGCTGAAGAAGAACTGACAGCGAATTTCTATAGATCAAGTCATCCTTGCCCGGATTGCAAACGACGACAGACCGCTCAAACGCGTGATAAAAAAATTCCATAATTACACCTCATTATCGCATGCACCACTCGTCCCTACTGTCGGCAACCCGGTCGACCAATCATCAGATGATGCTCGAGAAGCGTTTCTGGTGGAACTGGCCACATTTCAATTGTCGCTGAAGAAGAGTGCGATGATTTGTGAGGCAGAAGCGAGGCAGGTGGAAGAATACCAACGAGAGCGACAGACAATTGGTGAGTCTCCATCTTTCGGGAAATAGAACCAAAGGTGCCTACTTTAATTGCGTAGTACAGGAGCACGCTGTTCTTAGAGACCAGATTGACCAACTTAAAGTTGCACTTGAAGAGGCTCAGATAGTCCGCCGTCGGAAAATAGAATACGATTTGGTGGCGGAGAAGGTGAACACTCTTCCCAGTCGAGAAGAACTTGAACAGTGTGTACTTTCTCCTACTTGTGGCTGTTAAACTAACAGGAGCTTTCTATAGTTCTATTAAGTCATTGGAAAGCGATATGGCGGCAATACGGACGGAGCATGAAACCCACAACCAAACTCTTTTTGACCAGAAAGCATCGTTGGATTCCATCATTTCCCAACTGGACTACCTCCGTTTCATGGGAAAAGACAAAGATGAGACATCTGTTGGTACCTCTCGTGTTCCTACACCGGCACCAGATAGTGCTGGACCCGACGTAATTGAAGATTCCCCAGAGGCAGCTCCTATCCCCACAGAAGTTTCCCAGAATGAGCGGGAAGGAGAACATGGAAAAGGGACCCCTGAATCATCGGAAGCATCAGGAATAGGCGCAGACGAGGATGATATTGAGATGGGAGAAGTGGAAGAGGATCCAAAACCAAAGAAGAAAGTGCGGGAAGAGCTCGAGGAAGGCGAGGCCAGCGATGCGAGTAGTGCATTATCTGATCCTCCAGATGACATATAATAGACATTTCCGAGGCATAACTTAACATTACTTAGTATTATAGATTACTGGACGTTCTTAGCAAATGTCACTTCACTACTCATCAAATCCCTCGCACATTCAACCTCTCGTCCAAACTCCTTAGCAGCCAAGTCACCAATCGCGTTCATAATTTCAACGGCTTCCTGTGTTTCAGCCCCTGAATAACGCGCGGAAAAGTGATTGAGGAGCAATCGCCTTGCATTAACACGTTTAGCGAACGCGCCAGCCATCTGTGGTGTTGAATGGCCTCTAGACCTGGCTCTGGCTTCTACAATCTCGTACGTGTCAGTGTTCTTAGTCGCCGGATCAATCCCTGGTAGATGTGCATTTGTGGCTTCGTGAACTAGCAAGTCCGCATCCATAGCGAGTGGTATAATTGGTGATGGATCAAACGTGTCACCTAGAATGACAACTTTTCTCCCCTTCCTACGAGGAGGACCTTGTAAGATAGTTCCATCAGAAAGTTCAATACTCTCGCCTTGCTGAAGGCGCCGCATAGCCGTCATAGGAGTATTTGTTCGTTTGAGATCTGGAATGTATAACTTTGGGTCTATTTTACCTGGTACAGATGCCTCTGTCACGACGTATCCGACACAGGGAGCAGAGTGATGTATGGGCGCTGCAGATACCGATACCATGTCATCTTGAAATATGTCTCTCCAGACGCCATCGACTTGAGGAATGTTACGGCCGTTTGACAGCTCACACGAAAGGCGTGTCAAAGATGTATGATCCTCAGTCTGAGGATCAGACGGCATCCGTAATTCATGAACGACGTAGGGGCTACCAAGAAGGGTATGCGTGTATGTCAGACCGTTTCGAACGTATGCACGCGTGCCTAGAGGTCCATATATTTCAATGGGCTTAGTTTCAAGTCAGAAAGGTCCAAACATTGACGATGATGACAACACCGACTGGTTGCGCTGTATCGATTTGAGATCTGATATCTTCCAGGCCGTCAGCAGTGCCTCCAGCGCCGTTGAGACAGCTTGCTAGTAACGGAATTAGACCAAAAATGTGGTCCCCTGAACACTGATAATCAATGGTCTAACCAGGAGGTATGGTGCCCGAAGTCTACCATGCGTATGTGTGATGAATATTTTCTCTATGCGCCCCATTTTGACAGCGCTCTTTTGTATCTGGTGTTGAGTGGCTTCTCCACAATCAAATAACCAGATATCTCGACCCAGGTGCAACGCGAGAGACGAGTGATTCCTCGTAGAAGACGGTTGTGCAGATGCTGTCCCAAGAAAAGTGATACACAACGACGAGATTTGGGACCTTGGGAGACTAAAGGAGGCCATGACTGGTACGGGTATTTCAAGTTGAGCGACCGTAGTAAGATTTCGACCTTTGCGTGAACGTATGGAATTGAAACGAAGTACGAAGTGTAGTGGAGAAAACATGTACGTACAAGGCAGCTTATTCGGGACTCTTGCTGTCTATACCTTACTGGACTCAAGTGGTCATTTGGTAATTTAACGGTGCAAGGCACGGAGAGCAAATGAAAATGTCTCAAAGATGTATAGATTCCAATCTATCATATGAAGCACCCCACTCTCTGCAAAAGTGTTTTTCTATGACAGGTCCTTGTCGTACGACGCGAAAATGGTCTCAATAAACCTTTTCCAGTCTCTTCAGCTGTGAAACGCAGAAACTTGTTCTCGCTGACTGTGGATATATCATATATACCCTTTTGCTTGATCCTAATAGGAGTAAGGTTAGACCACTGCTGTTCTGCGTATACAAGCGTAATTGCTTGAAGAGTGGGAACCCGGCGAACGATCTGCAATGCACTGCGGGCCATGTTCTCCTCATTGAAAGTATAGACCTTTTGTACCTCAAGCGATCGGAGTCGAGGTCCTTTCTCAATTGCTTTCCAGAAATCCTTCTGCAATGTTGTGTCAAGGAAGAATGATTAGTTCCAAGTCAGACTAAGACCCACCATATCAAATCCAAATTTCTTTTTTGTAGTGCAGACTAGTTTTAAATGTAAAAGATTATCACAAGCTATTACCAGAGGACGAAAAACTCTTATATGGTTGGTCTCTAAAACGGCGGCGTTCTTTTCAGGAGTGAGACCATACAGAGTGCTCGCTCTGACCCGGTGAGACATGTCAATCCAGAGCTCAAGTGTTGACAGATCATGAAGGTTTCGGAGGCAGGGTAAGAGATCAACCAGGCGCCAAGTCTGAAGGCGCTCAGAACATAATCTGAGTGTTGTAAGCCGGCTGAAAGGAAGGATGTAACCGAGATAGAAGTGAGTGCCGCTGAACTCATTAATAACAAGATCCGAGTTCGATATCTCTAGAGAAGGAAACCTAGCATCGTAGGGAATATGCAATTTTCTAAGCAGGGGATGGCAGGAGATAAAGTGACTGAACTCTTTCATGGATTCTTCCTGCCCAATGTCATCCCAATCGAGAACTGCTGTTGCAGAGTTGTCCTGCATCAAAGTATGACCAAAGATCAGAGTACGTAATTTGGGCCACCGTGCACGAACAATGGGTCGAACATCGAATAACGGTGAGTAGTATGTTGTTCGTTCTCCTCCGAGTGTGAGTTCTTCCAATTCACTGCAGCGATCTAGGAGCATATTCCATAGTGCATCGGGAAACTTGAGAACGTGATCATTATCTTAAGAGTTATGAAGAAGCCGATATCAGGAGAGCTCATGATAATAGAACTTACTCAAAAATAAACGAGTTCGACAGTTGACAATCAAACTGAAACCTTTCAAATCGCTGAAATTAAACAGCTAGATGAAGGTTGGCATAGGAATAATACGGATCGTGTGTCAGCTCACCTCGCTGTCGTCGGATAAGGGTAATCCTCCTACGGTACTTCCAATGTAGCACAAACGAGGACAGCTGTCCGAAGTTAGCACCGATGTCGATTCATGGAAGGGGACGCGTACTGCTTTCGGAGTGCTATCCACAGTTTTTCTTCTGGAGGCTCCACGCCATCCCAGATGAAGGTCTCCAAGCCTGTGAGCAGAGGTACAAGTCGTATCAGGTCTTCGGATACCTGCTCTTCTGCGTCAAACCATGCGTAGTACATCGAGGGGATGATATCATTCGGTCGCAAGATAAGCTTCTTGATATACTTGGCATACTCTGGGCTTGCCAGTAAGGACGTTAATCGCTCTTTGCATCGGAAATATGTTTTGCATTCAACAGATGCATAGAGAACAGGCAACAGTAGTCTATAGGTTTTCCAAGACTGACATGATTACGTCAAGAAAAATGATCAATCTGGGAGTACGAGCGCATGAAATACATACAGCCAAGAAGAAGTTGACGATGTCTCGAGGAAATTCAATGAATTGAGCTATTATGATCAAGAACTCCGGAGGCAACCGTGGCATGGCAGAGGGACACGAAGGTACTTTCTTGCTTTGAAACCGCTTGGGTGCGACCGGATTGGTATGGAGCATAGCAATTAGACAAATATCGGCGAGAGAAGAGATTGAAGGCCTTCGTCAACATACCATATCACTCTTGTACAGCCTCGCAGTCTCCACACATTCTCCAATTAAGGGAACTTACAACCCAACACTCTTGAGCATATCAAGATGATAATGGGAAGATCAATGGGAAGTTGCGGATGATACAGGTATCACTAATTATCAGTTCCACGCTGGCCATCATCAAATCCGCCGCCCGGAACGGACGCGGGTCGCGAACGCGATCACGTGAAGAACTCACTGCTGAGTTCGTTGACCGTGCCTCGAACAATCATATTTGTCAAGCCCTACTGACCTTCTATTCCAAATCTCAAGAGCAAAGGCGTAGCTCTATGGCCTTAGGCTCCTCCCCTCGTAAGGTTGTCCCTTTGGCCAGCGGTGACGACCTTCCGAAAAGAGCTAGGAAAGATTCTTCAGGACCTTGTGTCACGAAACGAGTGTTCTATTGTGGAGTCGTAGTTGAAGGCTCAGAGAATGGTAAAAGACTCCCAGATGGCATGTCCTTCCAAATTTCTGGCGGAAATATGTCTTATTTTCGACTTATAGACATCCAAGACCTTGTCCTCTCGCTTGGCAACCCACTTGCAACTGGCGTTTCGTCAGTGTCTCTGTCATCAGCTCAAGAATCTGGAGTGAATGAAACTGTGAGATTTTTACTTATTGTATATAAGTGATCGTCCTTCTTGTCCAGGAGCTGAACCTTCGCCACTACGACAGGATCGTGCAACACAACGACCGCGTGATTTACCCGACACCGCTGCACTCTCTTCCGTCATCAATGAACTTGTAACAAGCGAGCGTTCTTACGTCCGCCGACTGCAAATCCTGAAAAGTGATTATGCGGACCCATTGCGAACCTTTGCCCGGAGCAAGGACACCGCAATAATCCCTACTTATGAAGCGAACACTCTCTTCGGGAATATCGACAACCTGATACCTGTCAACGAAGCTTTCCTTACCGACTTAGAAAAAATGTTAGGACCTAATGGACCAAGGACAGTGGGAGGCGTCGGAGATGTTGCGTTGCGCCATTTCAAGGAATTACGCGGATTTGAACAGTATAAACAGTACTATGTCAAACGCGAAGATGCTCAATTAATATTCGAACGGGAAGTATCCAAGAGATCCTCCCGTTTTGCATCGTTCATTGATGTAAGTATTTTATCCTTGCTTGTTCTCAAAAATCTTATCAAATGTGGTTGAATTAAGCACATCAAATACCAATCTGCAGACCCACGAAACAGAGTTGGTCTCCGGGAGCTTCTTATGGAACCAGTTCAGCGCATTCCGAGATATACTCTGTTGTTTCGAACAATGCTCAAACACATGGCGATGGATGATTCACAACGGTCGAAATTGTTGGAAGCTGATGAAATTGCAAGCAAAATTGCTCTTGCTGAAGCTGATGAACAAACCAAAAGAGCCGCAGTATTCTACTGCTTGACCTCATCTATCGAAGGATTCCCACCCGATCTATTCTCAAATTCCCGTCGTTTCATCGACTGTATTGATGTTGAGGACATCTTGAATGATGCGAGTGCTCCTGTACCTTCGTCCTCTTCGACAGGACTAGTTTCGCTCCATTGTACCCTATTCCTTTTTGATGACAAACTCGTCATCGTCAAACGGCCCGGTAATGGCGAGAAATCTGGACAAGCATTGTCTGGGTTGGATGAATTGGACAAGATTACCAAAGGCGGTGCGATTCCGGGCGGGAAGAAGAAGACAATGACTTGTAAAGGAGTTGTTGACGTAACTGACATTGTTGCGACGGATGTCGGCGGTGCTGGTGCGTTCAAATCCGTCGATTCATAATACCCATTAACGTGCTTTCTCGTTCAGATTTTCATTTCTATCTGGAAACCCCACCTCAGGACCAAGGTGATCGTTGGTCCGGACGTCCTTTCCGTGCTCTGTCTGTGGTTCATCCACCTCATCCGATCGATATGAACCCTACGCAAACGGCAGCAGATAAGCAACGATTTCTTGAGAATCTGTGGTATGTACAGGCAACGTACAGGTCGCGAGCAGGGCAGTCAGTTGTTTTGCGAGCGGACGAACAGGAAGTCGAATCAAAAGTGGGGAGGGTCACCATTGCACGGACGTACTTTAACGTTTATCAGCGCACAGCTTTTCTGCAAGAAGTGAAGAAAGTGAGTTGTTATTTTCGGCAAGAGATGTAGTCTAACATGATCACGATCGAACAGACGAAAGTTGTTGTTCACATTGATCCTCTTGGGTCATCAGATGCGCTGCCTTTGGGCTTGGGTGTTGCGCCATTTGCCAGCATACGGATCCAACCGCTGGCTGGTCAACTCTGTAGATACACTGTCAGATCAAGTATGGAAGACGATGCAGAGGAAGACATCGTTCAAACCGAGAGGGTGCCGTCTCGCATCATCGACACTAGTCAGTCTATTGTCTTCTTATATAAGTGCTCTGACCTCTTCTTTGTCTAGTCCATCAATTTGGCTTCTTCGAATTTCGTACAGATAGGAATTCTCGTCCATCCACACCTACCGCCCGATCGAGAGTCAACATATTTGGTTTGGATGCTATCTCCCGCAATCTCTTCAATACGCGACCCGGATCTTCCATGGGAGACTTCTTCGGAGGCTCAATCAGCGGCCACAAACGCACCAAGTCGACCACCAGCCGCTCATCCATGTACACACAGACTACGAGCACAGGGGACAGCTTGACTAAATTCTCCCATCGCTCGACTTCGACTGCCGCTACATCAGTCATGGATGATGATGCTTCCTTCCTCGGATCTAGGTCTTCAAGAGGTAAAAAGTTACTTAAACGAGGTAAATCCCCGGGTGGGTCGACCTCTGAGTCGGAAAAATCCCCAAGCTGCCACTTGGCAAGACCGGTTTCGTCATCAAGGTCCAGGTCGACATCGAGAGAACGTGAAGAAAATCGTAGTGAAAGCGAGGACGAGGATGAGGACGACGTATTTTTCATAAATTCGAGGGAACTTGACGATTCTGAAAGAGACTTGGCTTTGCAACTTGAGCTTGCACGCCGAAACAGCAAGAATCAGCACACAAAAGAGGTGCCGCCTTTGCCCCTGGATGAACCGATTGAGCCTACAATCTATGAAGGTTTGAATATTCCATTTTACGCCTTGACTAAAATTGACTTTTTTTCTAGAAGAGCTCCCACAACCAGTTCGGCCCTCATCACGCGCGTCTCGCGATTCTCCCAGTCAAAGAACAGCAACTCCTCGGGCAGAATCCACTACACCTACGAAGACTTTGGAGTCACTAGTCCGACCCTCTCGTTCACCGCCATTGCATACCATCGAGCGACGGCCACTGGGCCCTCGGAGTCCTTCACCTCTGCCTCCCGCACGAACGTCACCTGCTCAGCCTCTTCCTTCTACGGACGATGACACCATCGAAGAACCTACTTCTCAACCTTCCGCTGGTTTACTTATTCCTGCCCCTAGTACAAGAATACCGCGTGGGTCAACGAATATTCCAAGGAGCAAGCGGCAACCCTTCTATCCAACCGGAAATAGGGAATCTATATCGAAGAATACACCGGTTGCTCCATCACCTGCTGCCACAATTGAACCTCTATCAATCAAGAAGAAATCGTCGGTTCGTAACAATGGGAGCATTATATCCTCGCCAACTCCGGTGCGGAAAACGTTTACTCGCAATCCCCCTCTTTTCCGCAATACACCTCAAGCCGTTTCGCCTCGACAGGTCTCACCTCAAGTAGGAAAGCGAAAGTTGAACCCATCGTCGAACAATACCCAGTCCGATACTAGCACCACTGGATTGACAGACAAAATGATACAGTTATCTCAGACTACGATAGAGGATGTATGTTGAACTTTTCTTTTCGCTTTGTTCAGATATTCAATTGATATTTCTTTAGATTGAGTCGTCGCGCCGAACTATCAAGAGAATCAAACTCCAGATAGATGACTTACGATCCGGTCACGCCCCCACGAGTATGGAGGGTGTTTATTCGAGGCCATCGTCTCCGGAGAAAGGACTTCGAACACCACAGCGTCAATCAGTAGTTCTGGTTAGTCTTCATGTTTCTTGTTCTTCGATCGTTTGACAAACGATGATCACTAGACAAGGGAAGCCCAAGCACGGTTAGAGGATATGCGGCAAGTAATAGGCCGTCGACAGTTAGAAGGCGATGGAACGTCGCGTTCCCGACCACACAGTGTCTTCGATACTCCATCAAGGACACATACTTCCTCTGGTACATCAACAGTCATTGCGGATACAGCGCGAAATTTGGAGACATTGGTGTCAGAAACAGACAAAAGTCTAATGCGAGCGGTATCGAATCAAGATACCCTCCAGCTTAACATCAAGCAGATATCCATCGAGCTCAAAGAGGTCAGTCGATTGATAAATTGACTGGTGCATTGCGTTGATGGTTTAGAAGAAATCTGGTGAGCTTGACAAGGCCAGACTTGAGCTTCAGAACGCAAGACGTCAAACAGAAGTTGTAAAGAGTCTACTGACGGACGCCACCGCCGAAAAGGACATTATGTACGAGGTAAGAGTATTTTTCTTGCTCTTGTCGAACCTGTCGACATAGGAGAACAAACTTAGGCTTTCAACGAAGAGCTGGATGGAATGTACAACGACCTCAATCTCCCTGACGATGAGGCCTGGATTGCGATGTCAAAAGATCTGAAACAGACCAAGGAAGGTCGTAATTCACTGATGAAAGAGAATTCGTACGTTTTGATCCGTTTGACTTTTGGCGTCGCGCTTGTTCATATGTTTTACCTTTTAGGCAACTAAAGTTCAAGCTAGCAGAGGCCGAAATGCAAAGAGATGAGTATGTACTCAGCTGTGACGTGTATGCAAACCTAGCTGATTCTTCTTTAGATGGGATGCTATACTTCGTGCCCATGGTCTGATATAATACACGCCCCTGTTTTGTTCTCCTTCGATCTATAACTGTACTCGTTTCTGATAGTTCCAGGACTTTGCTCTTTTAGCCTGAATTCGGGCTGTCATAGTATATATGTATTTTATTTTCTCTGTATGGCTGTATCTACTAAACAATATGTTTTCTCCGGTTTCGGCGAATTTTCACTGGTCAAAAAAAAAAATGCATTTATTTTCTTTACATGTTCAAAGGGGTGACTAAAAAGAGCTGTACGATATAGGATTGTGGGTATCGTAATATGTGCGGTGCTCTGTTGTACAAATGCGAAAAAAGAAGGGGGGTCACAAACAGAACAGGGAAGTATGTGAAAATCAAATCCTAACAAGAAAAAAAAAATATACAGAATCAAGCTTTCAGACGGTGGAGAAAAGATAGATGTTTGGGACTATAGCTGTCAATTCCCGCAGGTGACTGACATTGGGTCGAAAGAACGAGTATAGGTCGTAAAGGTAATCTTTCAGCTTGAGAGCGTTCTGGAGTCTGAGGGGAGTCGTCATAAGATTTTGGAGAGTCCGACAGAGGTATCGTTGATCCGAAATCCACTTCAGACAGGTCGAGCGAGGGGATGATATGGGGTAAGGTAAATTGTTCCTCCTCAGGCGCGCTTCTGGTTCGACGGTGAATGGAACTCTTGGCCCAGCGTCTAAGAGAACCCACCGTCGATTTTTTAGGCCCCTGAGAGTCCATATCCAGCCCGGAGCGTGGCTGTTGCTGTTGTGAAAAGAGGAGGTCCTTGACGCCGCTGACGAGCGATCGCGAGGGCTTCATTGGGGATTTTGGCTCGCAGCTTGTCTCGCGGGGGGGCTTGGCTGTGGCTGGGCTGAAAAAGACAGAGGAGCCACGAAGAGAGCCTTTGGGCGACGAACCCGCGTGCGAGGAGGACAGGAGGAGGGAGACTGACGAAGGCGACGGCGCAGAGTGCGGATGGGGCGAGGAGGACCGTGGGGCGTCCGTGTCGAGTATCCCAGGGCCCGGCGGCTGCTGCCGCATCGTGCACGACTGCCCAGAGGACACGGATGACTTTTTGCTCAATATTCCGTCGGGCCATTCGATGAGGCTCCTGCGTCTGAGCACATGCACGCTTTCGTGGCGAGTCAACCGGCTCTTGGCCGCCATCCCTGATATGGTCAGCGCAGACTGCGAGCGGACGAACCCCCCGCGAGAAAGTTTAGGAGAAGGGAAGAGTTCCTCGTCTTTGAGAGCCGCATCAGATCTAGCACTCAAACAGGGTTCTGAGATAACGTCCTGGAGGCCCTGATCAACCCGTGAGCGTGCGGAAGCAGAGTAACGGCGTAGAACGATCATCTCAGGGTCGGACGATAGGGGAGCAAAGATCCCCTTGGCCGATGTCGACGAGGATCTGCGACTGAGCAAATCAGCCTCTTGCTGCTTGGCAGTTCTTCGCTGTTTAGTGTCCGATCCAAATGCCATCATGAGAGTATCCGCCAGGCCAAAATACTCGGTGTTGCTGGCGAGCTCTGGGATGGACTGGATCGTCGGGAGGACGTTGACCAGTTCAAAAGGACCGTCATCCAGCGCGCACGGGATAAGTTCGCCCTTGCCGTCTAACCGCAGACTCGAAGTGGGTTCATTGATCCAACTGGCCTTGTGCCGACGCGACTCTCTAATCGAGTCAAGCCAGGCATCTTTTTCGCGCTGACAGGCAGCGGCCATTTCAAATCTGTGCTCTTTGGAGCTGATGCGGATAGAGTAGGGTAATATAGCTGAAACCACAAATTAGTGATCGACTCGCAGCTTGAAAGCGTAAGAAACTTGCCATCAGTCTCGTCGACATCGATGATATCAAAGTCGGCAAGCGAAAACCAGTGTCTGGGTTCGTAGATTTTGCCTTTGGGGACCTTTACGAGAATGAGGTATCCACCGCGGTATAGAAAAGCACCCAGGTATTTTACAACCAGATTAGAGGCTGATAATTTTGCAGAGTAATGTATGACATCCAAAGACCCCATAAGAAGGCAGGTGCCTAGAGAAGAAAGGAAGGGTTGGGACAAGGTCTTGAATGTCGGATAGAGAGACGACACAGCAGGGCTACTAAGAGTAATTCGTGAGGCAATAAGTGCCGAACGCATTGCAATGTCTTGGAGACGGATCGCTTCATTGACGGCGCTTGCTACATGCTTCATAGCCTGCGTGGCACTTTCCACTACAACGTCGAGGTCTGACGTAGAGGAAGACTTGCCAGACTTGAGCTGGTCGAGAATGAGATGGTATTTACAGATCCTCTGAATAGGCTTAATCAGGTAGTCGCGGAATGCAAGACGCGGGGCGGTCTTTTCCTTTCGCCCAGCTGTGGCTTCCGGAAGGGGCGCGACAGAGTCTCGCCCGTGTATACTCGAGCGTAATGAACGCATAGCGCCCTCGACGGACGACATTGAGGCGGCACGGCTCCTATCTTTACCGGGCCGAGAAGTTCCATGGCCTTCAGAGGTGCTCGCCGACTGGGGCTCGGGCATTGTACAGAGCTCGAGCTCTTTGACGAGAGAAGCACAACGCTGTTCAAAGGCTTCCCACTCGGCTGAGCGCTGGGCTTCGACCTTTCTGACGACATCGAGAGCTTCATGTTGCCCGGCACAAAAGGACTGGTAAGATGCGAAACGAGAAGCCTGGGCAATGCATTTAATTTGCACTGCATGAATCAATGACAGAAAATCACCTCTGTGGCGAATTTTGTGGATATTATGCGAATTGCGGCGTCTGTGTTTTGCATTGCCAGGGCAAGAGTCTTGGCAGGGTCGTCAGAGCGCTTGTAGGCTTCCAAATGAAACCCGAGGGGGATAATTTCCCTACGAAGTTCGCGCATGAACTGCTCATGGAGTTGCAGTATCTCCTCAGCATTGCGAATGAGGATGTCGACTTCGAGATTTGTGAAAAGGTATCGTGGGGCAGTCTTTTGGGGCTCTTTTGATTGCGGGGCAGAGGATTCAAAAGCGGACGCTGCTGCATAGCTGTACGAGTTGACCCAAGGGCTGGATGCAAAGGACTGAGAGGCGCGTGCGAAAGTGGGCGGACGGCAAACGAGTGTGGGGATGCTGCGAAGGTAGACCTTTGGGGGGGGGTGTGGGTTAGCAGATAACGCGGGACAAACAAAGACGTACAGTGACCAACGCCCTGAGGTCGAGTAGGTATCCGACCTCTGTGTCCAAGAGTTCCTTGAGGGCATGGTACCTCCTGAGCTCGTCCTTTGCCCTGAGGTCTTCTGGGTCGGAGAAGCTGCCCTCGGGACTAGTATCTCCGGGAAACCGCTCCGAATTACCGATGTGGAAGAGAGGCTTGGAGCGGCTGAGGGACGGACGGAGGGACGGGGTAGATTGTTGAGACGCGTCTGAGACGGGGAGAGGAGGGGAGGAGGACATGTCTGGAACAGAGATGCTGCGTTTCATGGAATAGTCGTCATGGAGGGCAACAGGAAAGGAGAGAGAGGGCGGGATTCTGGGGACGGAGCGTGGAAAACTGGTGAGGGAGCGTTTAACCATCTTGGGCGGTGGCGTTGGGGGAGTGGAGGACCACGTGGGAGGGGCGGAGTGAGAGCTGGAGGAGACAGCAGGGGAGCTGGGTGCTGTGGTGAACTCGTCCAGGGGGGAGGTGGATGAGGTTGGGGTGGAGATTGGAGAGGCTGATATTGAGGGCAAGGGCAGGAAGCCTCCTATAGTGAATTTGCGCGAACTGTCCGGGGGAAGCGGAAGGGAAGCCAAGTTTCTTCGGGCATTGGGCCTGTGCAAGCCCGAGCCGGCACGGTGCTCGACGCCAAAGACGTGCGCCGGGGCGACGAGGCAGTCCATTGGGCGCCCGCAAGCTTCGTACTTCCTCCTCATAAACCTCCCGATCTCAGACCGTCTCAATTTACTATTCATTCATCCCCTAATAAAGCTCCACTATAAATCGCTTATTATACCTCTCCGCTTCCCGCCGCCGCCTCTCCTCCTCGTCCAGAAACATCCGCAGCTGTCCCCACTAAACACCCGACCTCCACGTCTGTCCTCAAGTCATCACAGCTCCTCACTGATGCCGCATTTTCTAAATACTTTTCCTTCGACTTCTCAGAAGCTTGTGACTTCCAAGCGTTCCAAGCATACCGCATGTTCTGCCAGCGCAAATATAGCAGTGTCCGTAACCTTCTCGACATGCACCAAGCTCAGCCGCCGCAGGCCCTTGAGCGACACAACCTCTGACACACTCATGTCTGTCAGTTTGCCGCAAACTGTCACAACCCGGGGTGACATTTCCCGCTGCAAAAATAGTACCTCCCACAACTCACATGCAACGTCCACACACCGCAGGTTCCAACATCCCCGCGCCAGCTTCACTATCCCCCGGCGTCTGTGATCCTCGACACATGTGCCAGCATGATACCTCAAGGCTCCCCCCGACCCTCGATATCGACTCTAGCGCCCGGTCCGTCAGCATCGTGCACCCCGACGAAAGAATCGCATGACCAACGATCCCCCCAATCCCGTCGTCCGTGGTTTTGCACGACGTAACATCAAGCACGCGTAGGTTTTCCGCTTTATGGCAGAGAGCAAGAGGCGCCAACTGATCCAGCCATGTGACCGGCCGCGGCGGCAGGCGCTTCTCGCGTCTTTCCTCCAAACCCGAGGGAAACGACTTGTCCGTAAGAAGAGGTCAGCGTGCGAGTCTGACTGTACGCAGTTTCCTACGCGGGTGTTACGTGTCTGTGCGCGATATTGGCTGTTGGAGGCTAATAGGCTTACCTCGAGAACAGCCAGACGTCTCTTACGCCTACCGGTGTGAGCAACGGAAGGTTGCATAGCTCGAGCTCGTCAAGTCGAGAACACGTCTTTGCGATAGCCGACACAGACGGGTCAGTCACCCCGGTGACCCCGTTCAAGCGCAGACTTTGCAACGGAAGAGATTTCGCTGCAAGCTCAACAACCCCAACGTCGGTTACTTGCTCACACCCAGTCAAATCAACATTTCCAAGATTTATTGCCTGTTCTGCGAAGACGACCATTGTTCTATCACTCAGGTCAGGCACTCCTGATAGAACGACAGTTTCAAGATGAGGACAGGCGCCCAGAGACTCATCGTCTTGGATGGGCGGCTCGTTGAGGTCTTGAAGAATAAGATGCTTGACACGACTGTGCTCCTCCTTGTTCGGCAGCCTGTTGACGATCTTGATCCTCACGAAAAGACGAGCCATCTTCCATGTACATTTCATATAGAAACTAGACAATATAATATATTCAACTGGGAACCCTACAGCACAGTCTCCCGTCAGCCCTTGTCATTCCAAAAAAAAAAACGAAAGACACACCACGAAAACGTTGAGCAAAGTGTCCTCCGAGACAGGGGGGGGGGAAATAGTGTGGGTGGTCACCATACCCAATCACGCGACCAACCCATGTCTTCTTCGGCCTCCACCACATCGACGCGGACACTGCGGCCGACCCATCCAGCTCCCCTCCAGCTACCCCCAGCCGACTCACAGAGCCGCATACCCGTAACACCCGCTGTTCTCCGTTCCATCTTCGCCTCTTCCCGTACTCCACACGAGGAGCGTTCTTTATCCCGCCTTGCCTTTTTCAGGTGTGTATCAGCCTGCTCGGAGACGAAAAAAAAAAAAAAATTCTTCTTCTTCTCGTT